>PVIC010038938.1:0-10653 GCA_004025085.1 Thryonomys swinderianus
CACAAGAACAGTTTCAGTAGAATACAGTTTTATTTTTTAAACATTTATGTATTAAACTTGCTATACATTAAAGCAAATAATATATTTTTAAATTTGAAATATATATATGTTATAACTAGTTGACATTTTTCATTGTTTGAGGTATTTTCACTAAACAAGGTCAATTGGTTACCTCAGTATTACAGCCAATATAGTCCAAGGGACCATTTCCCCATGTCTGTTATACTTTATTGTGTGAAGTCTGCATTTTTGTGACTCTTACAGTTGTTGGTGAGGTGGGATGAGTGCACCTGCTTTCTGTGGCAATAAAGATTTTCTTTGCCTCATCAAATAAAAAGTAGACTTTTCAGTTCATTATTTGTGCTGTATTTAACTCTATAATCTCATCTGTCTTCTTTTTTCTGCCTCCTTTTGAGTGATTGGGTAATTATTTTTCAGTTTTACCACTTGTCAATTCCTGGGGGATTTTGTGTGTTTTAAGTTTTTGTTTTTGGTAGTTGTTTTTTAGCATATAATGTATACCTTTGATTTATCACAGTCTCCCTTGAAGTGACATAATACCATGTTACACTGTATGTGAACTTTTTTTTTTTTTTGAGACAGGGTCTCACTTTGTAGTTCTGGTTGGCCCTAAGCTCACCATGTAGCCCAGGCAAGGCTTGAACTCAGCAATCCTCCTGCCTCTGCCTCCTGAGTACTGGGATTACAGGCCTGAACCACCAGGCCCAGCACTGTGATATGTGGTTACCAGGAATTGAACCAGGGACCTATGCTTGCTAGGCAGGCGCCAGAACCACTGAGCTAAATCTCCAGCTCCCTGTATTAACTTTTTAATATTATACTTCATAGCCTGCCTCTCATGGGCTGTATACAATATAGTACTATTGTTAAACCAGTTCTTTCTACATGTATTATAAATTGAAAACTATTTTTATTATTTTGCTTTAAAAAGACGAACTTTCTGGCGTGGTGGCTCACACCTGCAATCCCAGCACTTGGGAGGCAGAGACAGGAGGATTGGTGTGAATTTGAGGCTTGCCTGGGCTCCATAGTGAGCTCAGGGCCAGCCTGAACTACAAAGTGAGACCCTGTCTCAAAAACAACAACAAAAAAGAATGTATACTCTTCCACAAAGTGACCAGGCCCCACCTTGCAATACATGAGGCTTTTTGTTGTTTTTGAGACAGGCCAGTTCAGACAGGCCCTGAGCTCACTATGGAGCCCAAGCAAGCCTCAAATTCAGCAGTCCTCCTGCCTCTTCCTTCCAAGTGCTGGTTCACCACGCCCAGCATTGTGGTATGTGGCACTGATTGCTGGTGAGCATGAGTTACCATGCCTGAGATTGTAGTATATCATTACCAGGGATCAAACTCAGGACCTTGGGCTTGCATTGCAGGTACCAGAACCACTCGGCTAAATGCCTGGCCCAGCACATGAGGCTTTTTTAGGAGACATAAATCTTAACCATAACCTTCTTCTCTTGGCCCTCAGAAAGGCAATGTTCATCACATTATGCAGAATGTATGTAGTCCATCACTAAGTGTCACACAGTCTTAACAGTTCCAGCATTACTAAAAAGTGCAAGGCCAAAGACTACTCTGAGGCTCAAGGCAAATTGTTAGCTGTGAGCCACTGTAAAAATTAAAAACAGGGCCAGAGATTTAGCTCAGTAGTTCTGGCACCAGCCTCCCAAGCACAAGGTCCTGAGTTCAATCCCCGGTAACCACATACAATACTGGGCGTGGTGACTCACGCCCACCAGCAATCAATACCACATACCACAGTGGTGGCTCACGACTGTCATCCCAGCACTCGGGAGGCAGAGACAGGAGGATTGCTGAGTTCTGGGCTTGCCTGGGCTACATAGTGAGCTCAGGGCCAGCCTGAACTACAAATCGAGACCCTGTCTTAAAAAAAAAAAAAAATTAAAAACAAACCCAGACATAATGGTACATATCTGTAATCCCAGCAGGTAGGAGGCTGACGCAGGAGGATTGCCATGAGTTCAAGGCCAGCCTGGCCTACATAGTGAGTTTAAGGACAGCCTAAACTATATAGTGAGACATTGGCCTGTAATCCCAGCACTCGAGAGGCAGAGACGGGAGGATTGCTGAGTTTGCGGTGACTTGCCTGGGCACCATAGTGAGCTCAGGGCCAGCCTGAACTACAAAGCAAGACCCTGTCTCAAAAAGCAAAAAAAAAAAAAAAGAAATTTAAAAAAAATTTTTTAATTTAAAAAAGAAAGTTAAATACTTCCAACATAAAATGACACAAGGTAAACATTTCTGTTCTAAAACAGAAGAGCAGCTGGGCATAATGGCTCACACCTATAATCCCAGCATTCGGGAGGCAGGGGCAGAAGGATTGCCATGAATTCAAGTTTAGCCTGGGCTACATAGTGAGTTCAGGGTCAGCCTGAACTAGAGTGAGACCTTCTCTTAAAAAAAAAAACTAAAAAAGAAAACAAAACAGAGGGATAGAAAGGAATGGGACCAAAGCAAGATTGCAACCAGCAAAACAAATAAATCCTGCAGTTCCAGGTCTAGCCCCCTAGGCATATTGTAGTTAGACATGTGCTCCAGAGGACTTCGGTAGCTGCACCCCCTGCTGACTGCAGCATACTTTCTCTCCCTCTCTCTCCCTCTCTCTCTCCCTCTCCCTCCCTTTCCCTCTTCCTCTCCCTCTCTCTCTCTCCGTCTCCCTTCCTCTCTCTCCCTCTCCCTCTCTCCTTCTCTTCCTCCCTCTCTCCCCCCTCTCCCTTTTCCTCTCCCTCTCCCTCCCTCTCTCCCTTTCCTTCCCTTCCTCTCTTTTTCTCCCTCTCTCCCCCTCTCCCTCTTTCCCCCCCTCTCAACTTAATATCAGTAGCTTTCCTCAGACATTCCACATTCCTTAGCTTCCTGAGGTCTCTACTACCCTTTCTATTTCATTCTCCTATGTTAAGCATTACTCCTTGGGGGCATACTGCTTGGCCTCTTATGAAATCTAGGTAGACACCTCCATGATCTTTTAACTCTTGCATTCTACATGCCTAGAATATATAAAAGGTCTTTAAAAATCAGACCCCCCCCCTCAGATGTAAAGATCCAGTCCAAAGTAGGCATTTGAAATGAACAGACATTTCTCTGATTAAGAAGTAAAAGCAGGGGCCGGAGATTTAACTCAGTGGTTCCAGCACCTGCCTCGCAAGCGCAAGGTCCTGAGTTCCATCCTGGTAACCACATACAAAGCTGGGCATGGTGGCTCACGCCCACCAGCTGTCAATACCACATACCACAGTGCCGGGTGTGGTGGTTCATGCCTGTAATCCCAGCACTCGGGAAGCAGACAGGAGGATTGCTGAGTTCAAGGATTGCCTGGGCTACATAGTGAACTACAAAGCGAGACCCTGTCTCAAAAAAAAAAAAAAACATGATAAAGTGTTCAGCATGACTGGTCATTTGAGAGATGCAAATGAAAACAACTCTGAGATTCCACCTCAATCTAGAAAAAAACAGTTATCAAGAAATTAATAACATGTTGGAGAAAGGAACCTTTCACTGCTGTTGGTGGGAGTGTGGACTGGTACAACCACTGTGGAAATCAGTGTGGAGACTCCTCAAAAAACTAAGATTAGAGGTCCTATTTGACCCTGCTATTCCCTTGCTGGATATCTTCCTGAAAAAATTAAAACCATAATACCATTATATATCCACACCCACTTTGTTTTCTTCTGTTTTTTTCCCTTTATTGAGTTTATCAATAATTTTAGGTATAAGTTATGATCACCTTGATTATTGAGAATTTGTACCTGTACATGACATATCTTGATTCTCATTTTTTCCCACCCATATTTATAACAGCATAGTTTGTAAAAACTAAATCTTGGGAATAGCCCAAATGCCCATCAACTGGTGACTGGATAAAGATGTAGTTTTTTTTTAATTGAATTCTTTATTGGTACAATTTATATACATCTCAAAATCACATATAACATTGGGGAATTTGTACCAGTATATGACACAAGTTAATTCTCATTTTTACCCATATCCCTACCCACCCACATCTCCTCACCCCCTTTATACATGCTCTTTTATTTTCTTTCTGTATCATATTTATTCCTTCCCCTCATCACATTCCCATACCAAGTTTCCTATGGAAATTTCCCATTCTATAAAAGCTGTCATACTTTCTAGAGCTCATTTGCATCTACAGGTGTTCATGCCAAAGAGAAGATCCGGAATTTGTCTATCTGTGATCTATTGATTTCACTTATTCGTATATCCTCCAGGTGTCTCCATTTGCACCTAAATGGATCGATCTTGTCGTTCTTTATGGCAGAATAATACTCCATTTTATAAAAAACCCACATCTTCTTTATCCATTCTCCAGTTGATGGACATTTGGGTTGTTTCCAAGATTGAGCTATCATGAACTGAGCTGCTATGAACAAGGGTGTACATCTGTCTTTCCAATGTGATTTTTTAAGTTCTTTTGGGTATATTCCTAGCAGGGAGATAGCCGGGTCAAATGGGACCCCTAGTCCTAGTTTTCTGAGAAATCTCCACACGGATCTCCACAATGGTTGCATAAGTCTGCAATCCCACCAACAGTGGAGAAGGGTTCCTTTCAATAAAGATGTTTTTTAAATATAAATAGAGTACTATTGAACCATAAAAATGAAAAACTAGAGACGTTTAAAGCTAAATGGAGGCACATTGAGGCCATTTTTTGAAGTAAAAAAATAGAATATACATGTATAAATATTAAATTCTCTGGTATGAGAAACCGCAAATATGAAAAACAAAATGTGCAATAGACAATGTGAAATAGGAAGAAAAGGTTCAGAGGGGAAGGGGAAGGTCTTACTATGTAGAGCAGGCTGACCTTGAACTCATAGCAATTCTCCTGCCTGGACTCTTGAGTGCTGGGATTACAGTTGTGTGCCACCATGCCCAGTTTTGTTGTGAATCTTGATATCGCTTCCTTTGTAAGTGGCATGTTCTTGTTCTTCAGAAATTTTCAGATTTTTTTGCTTGGGGTATTTTCAAACTATGTATATTTCAATCTAATATGTCTATATGTCAGTTTTTCCATATCTTACCGTGCTCTGTGCAGCCTTTCAGTCTAAGCTCTTCATTTTTATTTAAGTGTATAGAGTCTGTTCACATTATTTCGCATGTGTTTCCTTCTTTCTCCCGTGTGGGACCTTATTATACGAATGTTGGACCCTCTGCCCACCATTTTCAGTACTTTGCCTATACAGCTTCTTCCCCCGCCCGGGGGTAGAGCTAGAGCTGCTCTCATATCTCATTTGACTCACCCAATCTGACCTGCCCTTTGCTAGCGCTGTCTTCTTAATCTCATCTGCCTCTGGGTTGCTAAACCTAATATGTACACTTGGTCCTTTTATACCATTTCTAATCTTGTTATAGGTTTATCTATCATACTTCTAAGACTCTGGGCCTTTTTTTCTAGTGGTAAATGTTACCTGGCTTGTTTTCCCTTTGAAGCAGCTGTGCTTCCCAAAGTCTGCTTTTGGACTATGTTATAGAACCCTCCTGTTATAGATTGTGGTGACAGTGTGCCTGGGCCTGAAGGACATGTGGCCAAGAGACAAAGGCAGAGAGCTATCAAAAGCAGTTGCTGCCTACCCCTGGCTTGACTTCCCGTGCCTGGAGAGCACCAGCATGAAGAGGAGCCTGTCCTAAAAGTCCATTCTTCTGATCCTCAGCCTTTTAAGTTCTCTTGAGCTACATCATATCTGAAGGTATCATGCATTTCCTTTGAGACTTCTCTAGTGAGTTGGCACAGGCCTCGACCAGACCAGGAAAGTCCTCCATGATCTAAGTCTTCTCCCTGACATTCCACTCAGCTGTCACTCTGTGTCCACAGGGTCTACGGAAGAGGGAGTTGCTAAAGGAGCTGCTGCCAGTCATCGGGCAAAACCTCCGTTTCCAGCGCCTCTTCACAGAATATCAAGAACAGCTCGACATCCTGAGAGACAAGTAGCTTGTTCTGGCTTGCCTAAACTGCAGCAAGAGCAGGGCCACATTCTCGCCACTAGTGGTGCCAGAGCCACCTCTCACCCAGCCAGGCTGCAGTGGGAGGAGAAAACACTGGCAGAAGATGGGCTGTCCTACACCAGCACCAGCCTAGCTACGTAGGCAGATGTGCCCTAGGTCCTGGGCCTGACGTTGCCTTGGAAGGGACCAGCTCCCTCCCTCAAAGCCCTGCGTGTGGATCTGGGTCTGGGGTTCTGCCCAGCTGCCCTGAGGCCAGTGAAGCGCTCCCGGGCCTGTGGTCTTCAGCGCAGCCCCAAGGTGGACATTAGCCCCTGCCAAGGCAGGCACCTTGCTGCTTCTGCTATGATGAATGAGCCATTTGTGAGAGTGAAAACCCAGAAATGTTAGGTATTATGCAGCCAGCAGACTGATCTGAGACCTATGTAAAAGGAAAGCTGTTCCAACACATGAACTATTTTTGTACTAGAATTTGCTAACTTGTATATGGATTTTTTCTTTTGGCCAATAATCAAGATTTCCCTATAAGTTACTTGGACACTGGTTACTTGTAGGAAATTTAAACCCTAATTATAACAGCTACACTGAAAAATAACTGTACTGAAATTAACTTGTCTATCTTCATTTGGTTTAATTTTTAAATGTTTGTAAAAAGAGATGTTTTTTGGGAGATGGGGCAAAGGGGAGGGTTATTTCTTTTGTAAGTGTAAAATAAATGAACACACATTGAATATCAAACCATCTTGGCCTCTCCACCTTGTCCTTCCAACATCTATTGTCCTCCCCATACTATGGATGTCTACTGAAGTATGCAATGACAGAGCATTGGAGCCTGAAACAATCTTTTGATGTTATCTGATCCCTCTACTCCTGACTCTACAAATTTTTATCTCAGTGGAGAGGTCACTTCTCTGGCCATTCAGCACCTTTGGCTGGCCTGGAACTAGCAGGCTTGCACATGTCATCTCCTAAATGAAACGCCATGGTCACTGGTACTAGCCTGGCTGTGCCCCAGCTCCTTATCATGCTGGGCTGCCACTGACTGGCCAGTTTTCATGAAAGAAAACAAAGTAGAGACTCGAGTATACCAAAGAGTCATCAAGAAGTCAAAATTTTCTTAGAAAATAAGCTAGATGCTGATCTACAGGAGAAGAATTATAATCAGAATCTTCAAGTCCAAGTACAGACTGATCACTCCCTACCCTTAGATTCTGTACCTCATAACGGACACCTTGCTTGCTTGCTCCATGTAATTCTTAGTCATAGGAAGGAGCCAAAGTCTTGGAAGCAGAAAACAGAAAGCCTGGATGACTGGCATCTCCCCACTGGCTATTCTACCTAGGGCTCTCTCCCTTGGATGTCAGGTGCTGGGTGAGGCCAGGAATATATGCATGCCCGACAAGGCAGTACAGAAAGTCTGTGTGGATGTGGACACATCAAAAGCCAAGCTGCAAGGGGGAAGTTTTCTTCAAGGAGCGAGGAACCACAGGCTGCTGGCTAGGTAGCTCCCCTGGCAACTACAGTAAGACACTTAAGAGTTTTGTGTAGCCATTGGATGCACATGGCCTCTGAGTCAACAAACCTGTCTAGGATCCAAATCTTCCTGAAACAATCGATGAACCTGTGAAAATACATGAAACAATGGTTTCAAGATAACAGAAAAAAAGGTGAGGGCTGGGGGTGTGTCTGAGTGGTAGAACACTTGCCTAGTCTATGTGAGAATGTAGGATTAAGCCCCAGCACCACAAAGGAATGAAATAAAAGAGAGAAGTAAGGAAGAAAACAAGGTAAGCCTCACAATTGAACTTATAATACAGCTGAAAATCCAAAGAGACCAAGGTACCTAAAATTCATAATTCAAAATTCACAATACCAAAGGAGGGAGAGATCCACAGACAGTGAACCCCAAAGTTCAACTAATACTGACTGGGGTAGACACTTCAGAAGAAAAGATTAGTGAACTTGAAGGGAAAGCAGGTTAAATCCTCTAAAACAGACCAGGAAATACAAAAGAAAAAAGGAAAGGGAATATGAGAAATCCATGGAACAAATTCAAGTAGCCTAGTACGTATGGAATTGGAGTGGCCAAAAGACATGAAAAAAGTGATACAAATTATTTTTTTCTTGCAGTTCTAGAGATTAAGCCTAGCACTTTGCACATGCTAGACAAGTGCTCTACTACTCAGGTACACACCCAGCACTGAAAACTTTATTTTTAAAAAATAACAGGCAGGGCTGGGGATGTAACTCAGTGGCACCATGCCAGCCTGACAAGTACAAAGTCTTGAGTTCAATCCCCATACCAGGGGGAAAAAAATACAAAATCTTGTCCTACTTTTAGCTATCTATGCCCCTGCAACTGACCCTTATGTGACTGTCTGCTTTCCCCTCTCTACATCTGATAACCACACCAACGATGGCCAACTCTCCTACCCTATTTCCCGATGGTTCATGCCTTCCTAACTCCAGCGAAGCATTGCATTAGCCCATGTCTTTCCATGCTGCAACGTTCTGACCTGACCTCCTCAGACATCTCCAAACTTCAACTCCCAGATCAAATGTGAGAAGTCACAGACTTTGACAGAGTAGCTTGATGCAGTGGAAAGTTGTACACATGGTGGGTACATACAAGACCAAAAGCAAAGCTGTCACCTTTTCTCATTTTCAACCTGTTGTTCCTGGCATCTCACATGTATGGCAAATACTTTCTTTGTACTTTTTGTCTTTACATTGTATTTGTGTATTGATTTAGGTTTCTAATTTGTATGTAATTTAAATTTTGTTCTTTTACAACTTGTTAAACTTAGAACACTTTACAAAAATTGCATGGATGGCAAATAAGCACATAAAAATGTTTAACATCCTTATTCACTCAGAAAGTGAAAATCAAAACCACAGTGATATAATAATCATACACATTAGAATGGCTTAAATTTCTAAAAAGGAGGAAAGAATATTGAGGTTGAGTGAGGATGAGGAACAACTGGAACTTTCTTATTTGCTACTGGGAAGACAAAATAGTATATCCTTTGACAGTTTTCACAGTTCCTTATAGAAGATTAATTTACCATACCACCTAAGAATTCTAGGTTTGTTTTGTTTTCAATATGGATGCATTTCTATCATCATAAAGAGCCTTCATGTTACTGTATTTTTAAAAAGTTATTGGGCCGGGGAATAAGTGGGGCTGTGTCTGTCTTGCAAGCTCAAGGTCCTGAGTTTGATAGCTGGTGCAAATAAAAAAAAAAATCCTGGAGATCCAGAGAATGTAGCTAGGTGGTGCCATGCCTGCATGGCAAGCACAAGGTCCTTGAGTTCAATCCCTGGTACTGAAAAAAAAAAAGTTTTACTGATACAAATGAATATTACTTAAAGTGTTTGCTGATCTTTATTTAGTATAATCACACATGTACAGCTATCACCAACCACAGTCATTGTAAGAGCATTTTCATTACCTTAGAAGGAAACCTCAAACACTATCTGTCATGGCTCGTCTCAACCACTATGGTTTAATATGAGCTATAGCCGAAGGTTTGAATGCCAAAGGAGCAATGTTCAGAGGTGAGGCCTAGAGACGTGATTATATCATGAAGATACTAATTAACCTTTACATTAATCCCTTGATAAGTTTATTGGTATAATTTATGTTCAGAGGTGAGGCCTAGTTAGAGGATGTGGGTCATGAGGTATATCTTGGGAAGGTGTATCTCGTCCCCTCCCCTTTCCTCTCTGGCTTTTTTCTGCTTCTTGGATGTGGTGAAGTGAGCAGTTTCTTCTTTTCTCTGATCCCAAGATATTCTGCTTTGCCACAGGCCCAAAGCAACAGAACCAGCTAACCACGGACTGAAACCATGAGCCAAATAAGTTGTGTTTTGTTACAGTGATGGAAAGCTAACCAACAGTCAATTTCATCTCTGTAAATTTTCCTGTTCAGAACATTTCCTATACATGAAATTGCAGAATATGTGGTCTTTGTAAGTGGCTTCTTGGATTTAGGATAATGTTCAATATATCACTACCTTATTCCTCTTTGTGGCCAAATAATATTCTACTATATTAATGTTACACTACATCTTACTGATCTATTGACCTATTTATTGATAGACACCTCTTTTGTTTCCTCCATCTATGATGCTCTGGAAGTGTGTGTGTGTGTGTGTGTGTGTGTGTGTGTGTCTTAGTTATTTTCCTTGTTGCTGAGATAAAATATCTGACACCCAAAATTAAGGCAGAAAGGTTTAACTCATAGTTTGCAGAGGTTTCAGTCCATAATCAGCTAGCTCCAAGGCAGGGTAGATGGCAGGCAAGCATCAAATAGGAGAAACAGTTCATGGAATATACACGGTAGCAAAAGGAACAAAGGCATTAACAGTGTCTTTCTTCCCCCTTTATTTTATCCAGACTACTTAGGGTGGGCAGCACTCACACCCTTAATCCTACTGCCCTTGAGCCTAGGACTGCACCATAAATCATTTCCTCACACGCTTCAGATCTGGTCACTTCTGAAAAAGCCCTGCTTGTAACCACATGAGGTTGGGGGCCTCTAAACACAAGCCATATATATGTGATTACTAGATCATATGGTGACTAATTAGCTATTTGATGAACTACCATCCTGCCTTCCAAAGTTACTGCACTGTTTAAATTCATACCA
>PVIC010038939.1:0-17366 GCA_004025085.1 Thryonomys swinderianus
GAGGAGCTTTTGGGAGCCGACTGGATCATGGGTGTGTGATACTGGAGCAGTCCACGGGTGGGTTTATAGCTGGGTGTGATGTTGGGAGGTGACGCCTGCTGAGAAGAGGCCGGTCACTGTGGGGCTTTAGAATGCATATAAATATGTGCGCTCCCTCCCTTGACGTGCTGCTTACTGGGGCCGTGCTCTTCTGCTCTGCCGCCCTGACCTGGGGCCGTGCTCTTTCTTCTGCTCTGCCGCCCTGACCTGGGGCCCTCTGACCAGCGACTGAAACCTCTTCAAAATGAGAGCCAAAAGCAATCCTCCGTCTCGAATGGCTGGAGCTCAGGCATTTTGGCTCAGCAGTGAGAAACTAAGACAGAGAATGTAGGTTGGTAATTAATCTTTTGCACTACGGTAGAATTGAAGGAATGCACTTTGAGAGTGGCCAAGAAGTAGGGAAAGATGAAAGCGCATTTCCCACCCCTCCCTTTCCTGTTAGTCCTCGGCACTTTCTGAACCTTAACTGTAGTTAACAGCCGCTGTGGGTGAAATTGTGAGTAAGATTTTATTTTTGGTGGCACTAGGGATAGAACTCCGGTCCTTGTGCAACCCAGTTCTTTCATCTGTACTCTGAACCAGCATAATGTTCTATATAAGTTATACCCTTTGGTTAGAGATTCTCTGCACTGTTTTTCTGAGCAGAATTTTTTTAAGTAGATAGAGTCTATATTAGCATATAATAGCAATAGACATTCACACTTGGTATATCACTAGAACTCCCTTTGCCATTGGTGGCCATATGTGGCCCTTGTCAAATTTCTAATGGCTAGACAGGAGATTTAGGTCAGTGGTTCTGGCATATGCCTCATAAGCACAAGGTCAGGAGTTCAATACCTGCTACCCCATAACACAGTGCTGGGTGTAGTAGCTCATGCCTGCAATCCCAGTGCTTGGGAGGCAGAAACAGGAGGATTGCTGGAGTTCAAAGATAGTCTGAGCTACATAGTGAGCTCAGGGCCAGCCTGAACTACAAAGCAAAATCGTCTCAGAAAACAAAAAGTCTTCCAATCGCTGAGCAATTATGAAACATCATCTATCGCAGATGCAGCTTGTAAAGAAGGTCTTTACTACCCCCTCACATATGAAGTCTACTGTGGGAGACAGAGGAAGAGGATACAGCCAGGACCCTTAGGGCAAGCTTCAGTCCCCTGTGAGTCCCATAGCAAAGGGATTAACAAACAACAAAGTTGAAACCTTGAGAAAAAGCCTGAGCCCTGGCTTGACTCTTGCTACTCTGACCAGCAGCAGGAGAAGGCAGCCCAATAACCAGAGCTCACTGCACATTTATGTGGTACAAAGCCTTCACATCCATAATCCTAGCATGCATAAAACAGAGCAATTACCCACAATAATCCGTGTAGTGGGAGATCCTATAGGGTATGGCAGACATCCTTAAATCCGAGTAAATCTGAGTAAATCCAGTAAGTTTTAAGGCCAATAATCCTAGAGCAGTAATCCTTTTAGTTTCAGAATCTGCAGGGCAGGGCAGATGTCCACAATAATCCCAGTAGTTGATCCTACAGGCAAGGGCAGAGATCTTTAAGTCTGAGTAAGAAAGTCAAGTAAGTAAGTCTGAGTAAGTAAGTTGTCCACAGTTCCCAACATTCTACTCTCAGCTCTGTTCTATATGATACAAGGGATGTTTGCAATTTAAGGTGACTATGGGATCAGACAGCTCGAAATTCCTTTCAATTTTCAGAGTAGTTAGAGCCAGTACATCTTCTCTCTGTAACTCCCCAGAAGATTAAGTGGCAGTGAAAAGTGCAGTATGCAAGGAGCTAGGTAAGTGACACAATGGGTGAGATAAATTGTATAAAGCACCCTCAGGGTGTGGAAGGGAACTACATTGCCTTGTGCCCTGTCCCTATTTGGAAGACAGACTAAGATTTCCCCTTTCAGTTCTGTCTCCTCTTGTTCACATATTCATGCAGTCTCTACACCCCTGAATGCAAGGCACCTATGACTTGCTCCTAACCAGCAGAACATGGCAAAGGTGATGAGATGTCATACCTGTAATTGTGATTTTATTATATTTCATGAGCCCGTCTTGACCACAGACATAAGGCTCTCTTGACAGGCTTGATGAAATAAGTGACATATTAGGAAAGCCCACCTTGCTAGGAATACAAGTGGCTTCTAACAACTTTGACAGTATCTTAGAGAAAAGGACAATTTTCTGCCAGTGGCCAACAAGAAGCCATGTACCCCAGCCTTATATGGGTGGGAAAATGAATTCTTTCAATGACCCAATTGGATAGAACTAGATTCTTCTGCAGTTGAATTTGATGATAGGAACATTATGATTTCTTAATTTTGATCAACATCTTGAGTTCAGAATTATAGGACCTTGTGCAGAGGGCCCTTTTAAGCAATGGCTAAATTACAGATTCACTGAAACTGTGAGATAAGAGATGTATCATGGCTCAGGCCAAACAAAACTGGACCCACACCAGTGGTATGATCTGAGGGATGGAACCAAACTTAGATTTGGAAAGCCTGGGTATTGGATGGGGAGCTCTTCTCTTGGACTATGGTCTTCACACCTTTATTAAGTGAAGTTTATTGAGGTTCAATGTACACTGAGGAAAATTAATACATCTCATATGTTGAGAGGGCTTTTTTTTTTCTTTTTCTGAGACAGGGTCTCACTTGTAGTTCAGGGTAGCTCTGAGCTCACTGTGTAGCCCAGGCAAGCCTCAAACTCAGCAATCCTCCTGTCTCTGCCTCCCGAGTGCTGGGATTACAGGCGTGAGCCACCACGCCCAGCACTTGAGTGGGCTTTTTTATAGTACTGGGGAGTGCATGCTTGCTTAGCACCCTAGTTCTGAGCTACATATCCTGCTCAAGTTAAAGAATTTTGACAAATGTATACAGTTACATAGCACCAACTAAATAAAAATATTTAGTTTTTCTCTTCCCAGTAAGTAGCTTCATTGAACACTTCCTGTCAGACCCTTATCACTACCCCCAGGCATACACCAACATGGTTTTCATCTGTAGTTTTGTCTCTTCATAAAAGCATATTGGTGAAATAATATATTATGTGGCTTTATTATTTGCCTCTTTTCACTCTGCATAATATTTCTAAAATCTATCTGAGTTGTTACAGTTATCAATAATTTGCTTCTTTTTGTTCCTGAACTTATTTAACAGGGAAATAGGTAAACTCAAGAAAGTAAGAATCTAGGAGTCCCAACATTGGTACTTTTGTCCTCAGAAATAGAGCAGACTTGTGAAATCCATCCTTCTTTTGATAGCCTCATGGTATAGTGATGTAAGACCCAACTTGACATAAAAACAGCCATTTTGTTAAAAGAAAAGAAAAAAAAAAGAAAAGCCCTCCACTTGTGTCCTACAACCTCCCTGTGAACCCGGAACTTGTCTCCTTGGGAACTGTCCACCCAACCAATGTGCGCAGCTGCTGATTGTATGTTTTTTAAAATGTACTATTCTATAGTAACCAGTGATTTAATCGTTGCTATTGGCTTCTGTAATGACTTGCTTCTGCACTTTAACACTAAAGTGATCTAATCACTTCTGCCTAGAAACCTCTTGGTAACAGGTGGGAAGGTAGTAAATTTTGCCTTTAAATACTGTGTGTAAGTCTAAGTGGGCACCTTCCTCTTATGGAGGGATGGCCCTCAGGTGAGTAATAAAGCTCTTTCTTGGACTTTAAGATCATGATATATCCTGAGAGATTGTCTTGGTGGGGCTTGGGCATAACAGTGATGCTCTCAGAAACATTCCTTTTTGCTATGCTCAAATTTATTCACCAGCAGGAGAATACAATGAATTTCTGACTTGTGAACATCAGGGCCAAATTCTCACAGATAGGAACAGAGCTCTCATTATGCATATTTGTAGATGTGAACAAATCGTGGAAGTAGCTCACATGTCTGTCAGGCACTGTCCCAGCTGTGCTGCTGTGCACTCACTGAACAAGGCCATAGTGTACAGCAGTGTAGGGCTCAGTCAGAGCCCCAGATGGCTAGAAGCAGAAGGAAAAGCAGTGAATGTAGGAAGCAGCCTACAAGCTGAATTTGAAAGTGACCAAGGGATGAAAAGAATGAAAAATAAAGATACACAGAAACAGGTTAAAATCTGGGGACCAGGAGGTTCATGTCTCC
Source organism: Thryonomys swinderianus (assembly GCA_004025085.1). Taxonomy (NCBI): domain Eukaryota; kingdom Metazoa; phylum Chordata; class Mammalia; order Rodentia; family Thryonomyidae; genus Thryonomys; species Thryonomys swinderianus. The sequence goes on from PVIC010038939.1 coordinate 4,170, forward strand.
CTTCGACATAGAGCCCCAAATGTATGTGGCTTTATTCAGACATGCGCACAAGCAATTAAAGTTCCACAGGATTCATCTGTCTCCCACCCTGCACAGAACTTTGGGTTAACAACTTTACCTCGGGTGTTTTTACTTTTCCCTGCAGCATGTTAGCACACTAGTATGCCCTCTTTCTCCTCAGTGCTCATGAGAAATCCAAGTAGGCCTCATTGTTCCCATCTGATCTCCCCAAGTGATGACAGGAAGGGGATTGCTAGGAAATACAAAGCAATAATCTTGATTTAAAAAGTGAAAATATTTGAGATATTGGACCAAGGCAACAATACTATAGATTTTGCCTGCCCTTTATAGTAGTTGTACTATACTGCAAAAGCAGTATGTGTTCATGTTTGTTTTTTTAGGCTTCACATTGTTATTTGTGTCAAAGGTGTATAAGACTCACTTTGTCAGACTTAATGAATGAATCTTTTTTTTTTTTTTTGAGACAGGGTCTCGCTTTGTAGTTCAGGCTGGCCCTGAGCTCGCTATGTAGCCATGGCAAGCCTCGAACTCAGCAATCCTCCTGCCTCTGCCTCCCGAGTGCTGGGATTACAGGCGTGAGCCACCACGCCTGGCTTAATGAATGAATCTTACTTAAAAAAGCTCTCCAGTCCCACAAATCATTGATAATGGAAGAAACCTAGGAGCTATGACAACTTCTAGCTGCAGTTTTGTGAATTGTGTAAGTGCTGGGGTCTTCTTAGAAAAAGGACCCTAGCTGCTTTCCCTTTGGATAAACTAAAAGGCCTGGATTAGGTCATACCTAGTCCCTATTTAAAGAAAGACAGGCTAAGACAGTATGGATAGAGGATAAAACTCTGGGGTGCTATCTTCAGACAGAAAATGCAAGAGATAGATTTAAAGCTTGACCAGCAGAGTGTTGGTAAAATAAATTTGAGAAATTATTTTTGGGTCTCTATTTTTAAGGGATCTTATCACTTCCCATCTGTGCCTATGTCCAGATATCATGTTATAACCCCTTAAATTATATTATCATATTTCCCAAAGTGCTTCTAGGAATATGAGATCTAGGTGATATTGATTATTGTTCTATAAAAAGCACTCTGCCATGGTTTGAATTTGTCCCCCAAAGTTCACATATGAGAATGTTAGCTCTCAAATTAACAGTGTCCAGAGGTGGAATCTCTGAGAGATGATTAGGTCATGAAGACTTCTGACCTTATGTGGATTGATGCTATTTGTCATGGGAGTTAGTTCCTAATAAAAAGGATGAATCCACCCTCCTTTGTATGCTCACACACAAGTAAGAAGAATAAAATCATCTAACTATTCAGAAAGACATGCCATCAAAATAGAAAATCATTTTTAAAATATAAAAGAGAAAAAAAGAAACCAGCCAGGCTTGGTGGCATGTAGCTGTAATTCCATCACTCTGGAGTCTGAGGCAGCAGGATTTTTATTTTGAGGCCAGTGTGGGCGACATAATGAATTTAAGGTCAGCCTGAACTGGCTCAGCGGGGCTTGGGCATAAGACCCTGGGCATAGTGAGACCCTGACTAAAGGCATTTTCAGATGAGGGGCCAACCAAACTGCTTTACTCAAGAAATTTTGTCAAACTCTTGCTCAAACTATGGCCAGAGATCAGGAAGATCGAGACCAAAGTGTTGAGGAGGCTCTGATCTTGTGAACTCTGCTCTTCCGTGGACCTTGGGTAAAAAGGGCCACTTGCTGACAGGAAGCATCAGGGACAATTTGGATGTGCAACACTTCAAAACTCTTGTATAGAAGACCTTGATACTAGGAGGCATTAGGCTACACTGTTCCAGGTGACAAAGTTTGCAGCACTCTCCAGGTGTTCAGCACACTTGGAGACTCAGTGGCATTAAGTCTTCCTTGCATCCAGTGTAAACGTGGAGCAGAAGGCCTGTTTCTCCAAAAGGAAAGGCCTGGAGAGATTTTCCCAAACTAGACTGGTAGAGGGAGGGAGGGAGGTAGCTGGGCGTGGCTGTCTGGAAAGTACAGGAAACGCATCTTTTTTTTTTTTGGTTGAACTTTCATCGTCAGCCCTCCATTCAAGAATGGCAAATTGGGTCTTGGGAAGGTGGAAGATTCAGATGGGGGACTGACCTTCCATGGCCCCATCATTTCCGGTGTGAATGAGAATATCAGATGGTCCATGAGATAATGGCTTTAATCTTCATGAGAAGATGAAGAGACAAAGAAATTATTTTTCTACTGACTAATGGCAAAAGACATGGAAGGTCTGTTAAAATTTAGAGAAACTCACATATACCCTATTTGTGAAGATTAGATAGGAAACAGGTCAAGTACTGGATCTCTCAGATATTTTGGCCAGTGGGTACTTATTTCTCCACCAGCGTTTTCTAAGCTGCTAAGACAAAGGTGACTTGGGGATAAAAGCAATGATTTGACATTTGTTTTCTGTCAATTGTATTTTGTTTCAAAGCTGAGTAACAAAGAAAAGGAGACCAACATACCTCCTTAAATAGTAAGTCATAGTGAGTGCCCTAATCCTTGGCAACTGACTTTATTTTATGTTAAAAATTATTTATCTATTTATGTTTGTGGGTTTTTTGTTATTGTTTTGTTTTGTTTTTGAGTTAGGGTCTTGCTATACAGTTCAAGCTGGCTTTGAACTCACTATATAACCCAGGTGGCCTCAGACTTGTTGTGACCCTCCCGTGAATTGGAGTGCTGTCAGTCTCTTGAGTGCTGGCAGTTAATTTTAAAGGGGAAGCAAGGCAAGAACTTCTCACTTCATTTAATATGTGCCACGTGACTTTCTCCTTGATGTTTTCTTTCTTTTTCTCCTTTCCCTTAGGGCTCTTGGAAGGAAGATCTGTTCACTGGTTCTATAGAAAAACTAACATGGCTTCACTTGTCACAGGTGGCACCAGTGAGGTGTCAGTGTGACATATAGGAGTAAAACCGCTTCTAAACAAAATGATGACCTGGAAGTTGAAAGAGGATACAGGTTCAAATCCTCACATGGGGACTGTTTGGGAGACAAACAGATCTGGGAAAGAAAGCTTCAGTCAGCGTAAACAAAGCATCCTACAAAGAAAACATCTTTGCTGTAAGAGTGCTTGCTAGCCCTTTCAGAACTTCTATTTTCCTCAAGTACTTGGACTACTAGAGGCTGTCAGTCAACTTCAGGAATTGTGCCATTGGTGGCTGAGGCCAGAGATCCACTCAAAAGAGCAGATCTTAGAACTGCTGGTACTAGACCAGTTCCTGACCATTCCGTCCAGGGAAATCCAGAACTGGGTGAAGAAGCATCATCCACAGAACATCAGACAGGCTGTGGTCCTGGTAGAATGCTTGCAGAGAGAATTGGGTGGAAAAAAGAAGGAGATGAGAAGAAAGACTCATTATATGATATGTACAATGAAGTAATATAGGGGTAGATACATCTGGGTGGGAGCTTATCAGGGAAAGAGATAGATTAAGTCACATGTCTCTTGTTCTGTTAGGACAGCCGGGCAGGGTCTGAAGTCACAGTCATGTAGCAAATAGTGCACAGTTTCAGAGTTGCTGGTAGAGTCTTTGCTGGTCTTAGAGGAAAAAAATGCATTTTTTTCCTCTTTAGAGACAGGATGAATTGTTGGTGGTGGGCCCAGTCTGACAATGATAAGGAGATAAGACCTGTTCTTAGGAACAGAAATAAAAGACAAGGAAGAGTTGGAAAATGGGGAACATTTCAAAGGCTGGACAGCACTTACAGAGATCAAAGGAAAGTAAGAGTAGCAAACAGAAGTATAAATCAAACAACTCTGAGTAGACTGCAAGGGAAGAGAAGAAATGGAAAGCAAAAAGAGAGACAATGATATGCACAGAAAAAAAAATGCCACCTGACAAGTGGAGAGAAGCAGGATGCTGGGGGCTGGTTTCCTCTGTACCGGAACACAGGCCTTTGGGTTGGAAAAAGGCCTCCACTGCCCTCCCATAAGGGAGCACTAGGGAACCGAGGCAGGCCCTTGGGAGGTGGCAGCACCCTAGCTCTCCTCAGCACCCCACCTTGTCACCTTGAAGATAAGGCAGAGCACAGTTTCGGTGTCTTGCTGCAACTAAGTCATGTGGAGAGAAACTGGAGCCCATCTCATCCCTCATTTTTCCTTCCATTCTCTCCTCTTTATCCTGCCTTGGCTATAAGACGGTTGAGAAATATGGCTGACAGGAAAACTTAAATTTAATTCTCTGTCTTTTAGAGAAAATGCAAAGATAGAAATCCAATAAGGCAGGGATAGAAGTCAAGAAACCAAGCCAACAAAAGCGGTGTGAGAATAGATAACCTTCCCCACCCTACTAGTGGTTTAAACTGTAGCTTTGTGTACAGGGGTGGAGCCTCTTGACTTGGGGAGGCTGGAAGTAGTCAGCGTTTTTCATCATTCCCCATAGTCTATATATCATTCTTTATGAGAACATAGTGACATAATATCTTATTACTTCCCCAATCTGGGTCCTACTTCCTCTGCCACTTCCCCTAAACCCAAAGTAAATTCTGAGCTAATGAGGATGGGGATTCTTCCTAGGTCACCCCCCATGAGCTGGTAAAAGCAGCAGTGCTCTTGGGAGGAACAGCAACAGCCCCCGGCTTCAAGTGGAAGCCAGTGGAACCCCAACTAATGGGAGCGTTCCAGAAAGAATGCTGCAATGTACACCGGGTCCTACAAGAACTGCCAGGCTGGCACACTCACAGAGAAACCCAGCCTGTGTAGTAAAGAGGTAAGGAGGTGCATACTAATTCTCTTGGGAGCGGTGATAGCAACAGCTTCAGCTAGAGGGGTGTACAGTGTACTTTGAGTGGTAACAAGCAGCCCAGCGCAGCCTCCATGGGTTCCCCACGCCTTGTGTGGGAGATTTCCAGGCGCCTGGCCATGCTGGCCATTATGTTTCCCAGCAGAAATGTAGCAGGTGGCTGAAGGCTGGAATTGATCCGAGTTGCAATTGTTATCCAAGTGGCAGAGCACTGATAGTCATGCCATAATCTTTGCACCTTAGATACTTGGGAGGAAAGAAAATGCAACATGGAGAGGTGGGGCCCCCACACCTTTGTAAGTGACAGGAGAAATTCAGATCAGGAATGTGCTGCCAAGTGGCAGAATGTAAGAACATTATGTACTAAGAAAAAAAAAGACAAGACAAAAATCTCCCGTATTTCTTAATGTACACCAGAGGACCTGTGTCTTTCATTTTCAAATACCACTAATTCTTGCCCAGTTTAATAAACAATTTATTTTATACAACAATCTTTTTTATAGATTTTCTTTTATTAATTTATCTCATGATATCTGGAGAAATAGTAATCTGAGGAACTGGCTCCAGGAGTGGTGGACATATGCTTCCTGTTTTCCAGGAGCGGATCACTTCCGGACATCGTGTTTGTCCCAGTGATCTGTCTTTACCAAGGGTTTTCGATACTCTGTATTTTAGAAATCAGGTTAGGATGCTCATATACAGAAAAGAGAAATTGTCTTTGGTTCTTTTCTACCTACAGCTGTGCACACTCCACGGATTTTAGGCCTTTCTGGGCAGAAAAGCACCAAACACTGGAAGATGGCATGTAAACTCATCTTGCCTGAGTCCCAGGTGAGCTGTACTTTGTAGCTTTTTCAGGTGGCCCTATTTCTGCTCGTTCACTGCTGCCTCTCACTTGTTCTGCCCCACAGGTGGTCTACAGTGTCCCAGCCACAAAGAGTCTCCAAGAAGCTAGTGAATGGGCATTAGGCACCTTCCAGACTGTTTACTGATCTGCTTGGTGCTTCCTTTCTGCTATCTCACTTTTACTCCCTAAATCTTGAACTGTTAATTTGTTTGCCATCTGTCTTATCATATAATTCCAGGATGAGTGATTAGAAATCTTCTGTGGTGGCAGGTACAAAACTAAAGCCCATTCCCTTCTTTAGAATCTCTCGACATTTGAAGATGTGGCCACGTACTATTCTGAAGAAGACTGGCAGTTACTGGACTCCAGTCAGAAGGCTGTCCACACTGATGTGGTACAGGATACCTATGAGACTGCTGCCTTTCTAGGTAAAGGATTTTCTTCTCTGTGTAAAGATTGCATAGTATGTTACGTCCTTGGGTTATAGAAATTATATCTCTGTGACTTTAGAGTTAAAGGTGAGCATAACTTCCACCTTATTCTCATTCACCTGGCAAATAGGTCATTACTTCTTAAGTGTAAACACAAAATTCCCCTGTGTTCCCACAGTTCTGAGGTTCACAGTGTCTCCCCCAAGTCTTACCCTGTTTCTGTCTCCAAGGTTACCAACATGTTTGGTTCCTTCCATGCAGTCAGAGTAGTGAGCCTGTACCACCTCTGGTCTCCTTGGCACAAAAGCCTCAGAAACTGGTGCAGCAGCACCTCTGCCATATGGCACCTCAATTAACCATGAAGGTGCTCCACTGAGGGGACTTCACATCCAGCATTCTCTTTGGTGAAAATCAGCAAGAGTCCTAGAAACAGCTACATGTCTCACCAACTATCCAACTTGCCTGTTGACCCTGTGCAACTTGGTCCCTGCATCCTATTCCCTCTAGGAACTGACCCCAGAAGAGGTCACAGGGAAACCTGAAATGATGTAACAGGGAAGTGCTGGGCTATGACTTGTCTGTCTCAGAGCACTCCCAATGTGCTTTATTCTGGAGACTGGAAGTGGTATACTTGACCGTGGGTATTATGCCGAATACCCAAAACAGTTGCTCTGTGTTGTTCAAAATGTGATGCTCCCTCCCACAGTTCGAGATGCACCATTACCTCTGAAGATCCCCAGGCCCTGCACATCGGCAGCACCCTGGACACTAGAAGCTCAGAGAGGCTTCTGAAGATGTTATATGAAGAGCAACTCCTCAAGAGTCCTTAGGCAGGTCTTTAAAACAAGAGTTACTTCAGACTCTAGGGTTACATGGAATAAGAATGTTTAAGGGACTCCATTTTCATATTCTCAACTCCATATATTCTACTTCTAAAATTGAATTTTTCCTCCTTTAATTTTGGAAGAAACTTTAAGGGATACTAGTCTTTCTCACCTCCTTTTCACTGCCCACCATCCACCAGTTTCCTCTCTTTTCTTACCATAGCACATCAACCTTGATTTCACCATCTGTCAGGAAACAAAGGAGATTTCAAGTAGAGACTCGATGTTCATTTTCTTTTCTGCTGACCTGAATGACTTTAAGTAAGTCACATTACTCTAGTGATTCTTGGTTTCTGTTCTCCAAGATAAAATAGTCACAGTAGCTGGGGATTTAGCTCAAGTGGTACCGTGCCTACCTTGAAAGCATAAGGACATGAGTTCAATCCTAAGTACCAGAGAAAACAAATAAAATAAAAATTAAAAGGTAAAATAGTAGCACTTGTCCTATTTGTTTCACAGAGAACTCCATGGATTAAATTGAAGGCTTTGAAGTCAGACTTTATCAATAGTTTGCCAATATTAGGAACTATTTATTTCACTCCTGTCATTATGTAGAGGAGTTTGCATTCTCATCTACACATTTGCTGAGTATAATGATGAAGACATAGACTTGCTACATCTTGTCTGGAGAGGGTCCAATCAATTGAACTCAATCAATTCTTGTTGGCAAATCACATATTAAATAATTCACCAATGCCAGAGCAGCATTAACCTGTGGCCTTATGGAAAATAGAAAAAAAATGCAGCTTTCCACTTTTTGAGAAGAATAAGGAAGGAGAAATAGATTAGAGATGTGGAAACAAATGCAATTTAATTTTTTCCCCCTCACAACCTTACTCTATCCAGTTTATTTTCAAGGAGAACTTCTTCCCTTTGGAAAATCAGCATTTACACAAGAAAGTTCTCAGTCTGCCCATCTGATCACTTTGAGCACCTGACATATGTGTCAGGCTCTAGAATATAATCTGAGCATAATACACGAGGTCTTTGAACTTTCAAAGTTTACTGTGCAGTGGAGAAATGAAGGCAATAACTAATTTCAAAAATAAATTTAACCTGTTGTAGAATTTCAATAATGTCCACATTTTCAACTCAGCAAGATGAGATGAGAGTTCATCTTCTCAGAATGCAATTGGATGGTGGTGCAGTGTGAGTAGGAATGGAGAGACACCTGTCATTTTTCACAGCTAGAGAGCTAGAATTGGAAAAAGCGAAATGAAGCAGGTGAGTTAATGTCTTTTCCAAAAAGAAACTGTTCACTGGAGATGGTTGGCATTTCTTTCCTACATGTTATTGTTTATGCTATGGTTATACTTACCTGTTTAAGGAAAGTATAGGAAAGGAAAGATGCAGAAAGGAAAGATGACACTAGACCATAAAAGATCCTACTGCTTGTAGAAACTGCTCAGGTGGATTGGAATGATGGTGACTAAAGCCAGGGAAACAGAAAGAACAGAGTAACTCATAGCAGGTCTAGAAAATGACCTGGTTCGTGCGCATGGCCTGGCCCAGTTACATAGCCTCATGATGCCAAGTGTGTGTGGCGGGCCAGAGTGGGAACAGCACCAAAGGCTGTGTTCTGTTCACACTCACACACACAAACACTGGACAAACCCTTTCCCTTTTTGTTCAAATTTAACCAGAGAGCAGACAAAGGTATGGAACTTCATCTGTGAGACCTATTTCATCACAGCTTCTAAAACCTGTTCATCCTTTAGGGTTACGGAAAAAATCAAGACACACTTGTAAGGTACACATTTAGAGATATCGCGAGCATGTGAAATAAAATAAGATACAGATCTCATACTAAGAGAAATTGATTTCTGTGGAAGCTAAGTCTGGCTAGGTTTGCCTGAGATTTTCATGACTTGGGTGACATTTATCTATGATTTATGTCCAAGAAAAATGAAGAAATAATCTCCTGCTGAGTAGACTATGTCAACTATCAGCCTCACAGGGCACAAAAGTGTCATCATGTTAGTCTGGAGCCTTCTTTATAAACTGGACACAAACACACCCATCCACTAGAGACTCAGACAAAGTCACATGCAGACCTGTTCTAGTTTTTGCTAACTTTAATTTCAAGTGCTTTGAAACTAGCCCCTTTTTGTTCTCTTTATTTCCTTTCTTTTTTAAGCAGGAACCCTGTTTTACTGCTTTGTTTGGAATAAAGTATAAATGGTTTTTACATAAGATGAAATTTATCTCTCATATTAGTAAGAATTCTCCATTGAATCAGATTTAATAGGAAATTTTATTTATTATTTTTAACTTTATCTTTCCATTTGTTTATTTATATATTTACTGTTTTTTCCTTCAATTAAAAAAATACAGTGTATCTACCTTCACTTTTTATAGATTTCTTGACAATATGAGATGACATTTTTGCAGTCAGGTCTCTGTTGTCCTCCTGGAGCATTCGTCTATAAACCACACTGAGAGAACACCTGAGGTGTGTCTGGGTAGAGGCCCAAGTAAACTTTGATGACTGTAACCACTGAAACGGTGTGGCACATTTTTGTGCACCAAGAAATTTGTAGTTAAATAAACATATTATGAACCTACTGTGTAAACTCAACATTTTAGTATTAAAATATTTGGATGGGTACATAATATCATGGTGGAGACAATAGGAGTATAATTGGGGAAATGGACATTCTGATTTTTTTTTTTTTGAGACATGGTCTCACTATGCGGTCCAGAATGACCTTGAACTCACCATGTAGTCAAGACTGGCCTTGAGTTCAGGTCAATCCTCCTGCCTCAGCCTCCCAATACTTAAATTACAGGCATGCACTACCATACCTGGCATGAAAAGGGGTAACTGAAATATTTACCAACTTGGGCATGGCTGAAGGAGCACCAGTGATTCCCTGGTGGACTACCCTACATTCTACATTCATTGAAAACAATGTGGATTTCTGTGTGCTAATGTGTCATGAAGCCCATGTCTATTATTAAATGAACAAAACAAGTTTGTAGCAAACAATTTTTAAAATTTGGGGGGAAATTTGTATTCTAAAATATTTGGAAGAATGCACAAGAAATAGCACAGCTGTCCCTAGAATTTAGAAGAAGAGAAGGGTGAGTATACATTCTCTAAAATTTTGCTATTCCTAAATAAGCATAAAAATATTTTGTATCACAAGGAAGACAGCATGTAGATGTATTCTGGGTATAAACACAGTATCACAGAAAATGTAGCCAGTTAAATGTTACAGGAAGCCTCTGATTTATTTTTTTAAATAACTTATAGTTAAAATCTTTGTGAAGGTGTTGCTTTCACAGAAGATTCAGAAAGTGATTTCTAAAAAGCAGATTGTGCCCACAGGAAAAATATATGAGGTATTCACATAAGGACAGATTGAATTCCAGAAGTCCCATAAAGATCTCTGAGCTAATAAGGAGGTGAACACAGCACAGACCTACCTCCAAAATGTCCACATACACAGATATGCGGAGTAGGTACGACCTTAATGTTGATGTAGCCTAAAAGAAGCACAAAAATATACCCCTGGAATCCCTAAGAGAATGAAATGGAATTGCATGATCTTCTGGGACCTCACGTAGAATTTATACAGTATGACTTGTGCAGTACTGGATTACCAATTGGCTGAAACCTGCCTGAGAGTCCAAGAGATGTCATAGACACACAACTTGGTTGGGGTTATATGAATTTCCTATTGCTGTCATGACAAATAACCACTAAAACAGTGCAAATTCATTTTAATACACTTCTAGAAGTCTAGTACCAAGGGGCTGGCTGGGCCTAGTTTCTTCTGAAAGCCTTAGGACAGAAACAATTTTCTTGACCTTTACTGCTTCACAGGACATCCACACTGCTCTGCACATGGCCCTTGCAGCCATCAGCCTGGGGTCACCTGATGCCGATCATCTTGTGTGGCTCTTGAGCTTACACTGTGTCATCCTGGATAATGCAGTATAATGCCCCCATCTCATAATCTTTAAGGTAATCATGCCTGTAAAGTTTTTGTGAAACAATGTACTATAGTACCATGTTGTAGGAATTAGGACTACAAGACTTTTATGGAAGTATTTTTCTGTAAGTCACAGGTTGACAGGAAATAATTTTCAGCCAAGTCTAAAACAAGTACAACAAACACACAAATCAAAGTACGGGGGCATGACAAGGACATCTGGTGAAGGATGGAAGGCTTCTCAGTGGGAAGGAAAACATCAGTCAGTGGGAAAGTAAAAATTGTGTAGTGAGAATTGCAAACAACTATTACTCTGCCTTCACACAGTGATGCATTCGGGCATTTTTTTGCATGTGGGAGAACCCAATGAGAGTAGTGTCTGGAGGTTTCAGAGTGGACACAAGACTCTCAATAGACTACTCCACAACAAATGGAGAAGTTGGTGCCTATCCTGTCTTTCCTGGATTTGACATTCTCTCCCTCTCTCTCTCTCTCTCTCTCTCTCTCTCTCTCTCTCTCTCTCTCTCTCTCTGTGAGTGTGTGTGTCTGTGTGTGTGTGGCTGGCCCTTGTGCTTCCCAGGTGGACACAGGTTCAGTACACTTGAGCAGATCCCCAGCCCTTGACACTGACATTTTCTTTTTATGAAGTGAAACTAGTCAGGACGTGATAAAGGAAGAGCAAGTTCTACAAAGGACATTGTCAATGAGCCTCGCTCTCAGGGCCACCTTTTTTTTTTTTTTTTTTGAGACTGGGTCTCGCTTTGTACTTCAGGCTGGCCCTGAGCTCACTATGTAGCCCAGCAAGCCTCAAACTCAGCAATCCTCCTGTCTCTGCCTCCCGAGTGCTGGGATGACAGGCATGAGCCACCACGCCCGGCACTGTGGTATGTGGTATTGATTGCTGGTGGGCGTGAGTCCCCATGCCCAGTATTGTATGCGGTTACCGGGAATTGAACTCAGGACTTGCACTTGCGAGGCAGGCGCTGGAACCACTGAGCTAAATCTCTGGGCCAGGGCCACCCTTTTTTGCAAACTAAGACTATAACACTGAATGCTGGTGAGCATACTTAAAATTAACATTCATTTAGGGGTAAATGAAAAACAAAATATCCATAAAGATATAAAAATCACTAAAAATTTTAAATGGCTAATTCCATGTTATAAACTAGTCTGGTTATTATTAAGGAGCAGTTTTGACCTGGGCACTATTTCAGTTGTATCTAGCACTTCACATTTTAGCACTCAAAGTGATGTCCAATATTTCATATATTCTCATTCTTCTGTTCAGTACAAAAGATGTCAAGTGAAGGCAGATATTAAAGATCTCCCAATATGTTCTGAATATTTTAACATTCAAGATCCTTAAGGAAGGGGGACCTACCCATGCTATAGAGAAGTCCTGTCTCAAAAATTTAACTGGAAACAGACAACCAGGAAGAAGAAATATTGCAGTTCCAGATCTAAGTTATTCATATCCAAGAAATGGAGGCTGTCTAAAGTCAGCATCAATGGTAAAGAGAGACCAGGGGAAGAGCTATCTCACTCACCCCACTGCATATGTGCTACATTGGACTAGATAAGCTGGAGCTGGGCCCAGGCTTAAGATTGAGCTCTGGGAGGGGGGCAGAGATTTAGCTCAGTGGTTCCAGCGCCTGCCTAGCAACTGCAAAGTCCCTGGCTCTATCACCAGTAACCACATACAACAATACTGGGCGTGGTCATTAACACCCACCAGCAATCAGTTCCACGCACCACAGTGACTGCTGTGGTGGCTCATGCCTGTTGTCCTAGCACGCAGGAGTCAGAGGCAGGAGGACTGCAGAGTTCAAGGCTTGCCTGAGCTACATAGTGAGCTCAGGGTCAGCCAAAACTACAAAGTGAGACACTGTCTTAAGAAAAAAGAGAGAGAGAGAGAGAGAGAAAAGAAAGATTGAGCTCTGCTCATTGATGAGAACACTTTATTGAGCCAACGTGAAGAGAACTGAAGGGCTTGTAGGAACACAGCTCAGGTGGTAAGCAGGAGGTGCCCAATCTGGTCTCCTTCAATTTTAGTATATGTGCTGCCGAAGTGAGCACATCTGGTCCCCTTCAGAATGCCATGGAGACCTCAGGTGCAAGAGGGCAAAGGGGAACAACTCTCTTCCTCCACCAGCGATGAGCCGCTTGGGGACAGACTGCCATGTATTTTCCCTGTTTCCCTGGAACACTATAGAACAGGCCCTGCTGACTCAGGGGATGAGGGCTGCACAAACCTTAAAGGGGCCGCTAGGAGTTCTGTGGGCTCAGCAGGAGGGAGGAAAGGTAACCACAGGGCCCCA
>PVIC010038940.1:0-17354 GCA_004025085.1 Thryonomys swinderianus
TGTGGTATGTGGTGCTGATGGCTGGTGGGCGTGTCTGTACACCCAGCATTGTATGTGGTTACCAGGGATTGAACTCAGGACCCTTCGCTTGCAAGGCAGGCGCCGGAACAACTGAGCTAACCCTCCAGCCCACAGTAGGCCATTATTACTGCTGGGCCTAGCTTTGTGACAATGAAAAAATACTTATCAATGAGAAAAGTATGAGAGACAAGAAAAAAGAGAAGGAAATTTAGAGCAACTATGAATTTCTAAAGTAGCATGGAGGATATTACATAAAAAGCACCAGCTACCCATCCACCTATCACAAAGGGAAACTGGGGACCTACCTGTACTTCTCACATCTGCATCTGTATCCTTTGGTTGACTGCATCTGCCTACTCATTGACTTTTTTCTCTTTAAAACGGCAAAGAATTATGCTTAAGTTACAAATACACTTTGAAAACCGTAAACCAGTATCTATGTGAACCACTTCAAAGCAAGGGGGCAGAGAAACAGCTTCAGACTACATGCCCGCAATCATGTGGTCCAAGTGTCAGCTCCTGCATTCAGTCAGGCTATCAGAAGAGACTCACTTTGTGCCCTGGTACTTCTGTGCCTGGCACAGCTTTCATATGGAAATCCACTCCTCCCATTTTTTCCAGCAAGTTGGTGTTGCCTATTGTTGATTTTTCTTTCTTTGCTTTTGCTTCTTCTCTCTCTTGGGCCAATCTAAATCACAGGGAAAATATACGTCAGAATTAAGAAGACCAATGGTGGAAAATGGTTATTTCCCTTCAGTTGATCATAGATGCTATAAACAGCTTTATAGTATTACAAAGCAAAAGAAAAGTAGAATACTTTGTGAATAGCATAATGGTCTATATTATTTTCTGAGCATATACTTTCATTGTACAATAAATGGAAAGCATAAGAATGTGAAGAAGCCGGGTATGGTGGCTCATGCCTGTAATCCCAGCACCAGGAGGCAGAGGCAGGAGGATTGCTGAGTTTGAGGCTTGCCTGGCCTACATAGTGAGCTCAGGGCCAGCCTGAACTACAAAGCGAGACCCTGTCTCAAAAAAAAAAAAGAATGTGAAGAAAACAAAATATGGTTACTTATCTCATATTCTATTGTTAAGTTTTTGTCTGGTTACCTCATCTTGTTTTGTACATAGATATATTTATTTAAAAATATACTCTAGACAATTCTGTAGGTATAGTTGGGTAAACTTTTAAAAACTTATCTATACATTCTTTGAAACATCCAGTTTTGTGACAATTAAAAAATACTTATCAATGAGAAAAAGTATGAAAGAAAAAAGAAAAGGAAATTTAGAGCAACTATGAATTCCAAAAATAGCATGGAGGATATTACATTAAAAAAACACCAGCTACCCATCTATTACAAAGGGAGATGTGGGACCTACCCGTACTTCTGATGTTGTACCTATATCCCTAGGTAGCAGTAGAGGTTGAGCATGGAGGCATCTTTCCTATTGACCTGTCCTCTCCAGTTGGTCACCCAGGCCCTGACATCCAACCTGATATCTTTGCTCTGCTCTAGATATCTGGGTCCCCCTTGATGGAAGACCAAGACCACCAATCATAAACTCCTTCAATTTCCCTTTTCAACTTAAGAACTTCTGGCGTTTTATGTATCTTCCCTCCCTTTATGCCTGCCTATGAAAAAGACATGATTTTATAGAGCCTAAATTGCTTTGATAGCTTCTGCCTAGCTAATGCAAAGAATGTCTTTTCAACCTTCCAATTCAAGTTACTCCTAGCTCCTTCAGCCTGAGCAACTGCTCTGACCAATCCACACTTGTCTCTTTGCCTCTACTGTCTCCCAATTTTCCCTTCCTAGTTATGCTCCTTCCAGCATGTTTGCACACACACTACAAGATAGCAGCAACATGTGCTCTTCTTGCTGGGCACAGGGTCCCAGGGCCTGTCCCTAGTCACACTCAAATGGTGCTGAATGGAAAACACAGGTTCACAGCCAGAGACCCCAGCTGAAAACAAAATCAAATTCTTATCTTTCCCATGAGACCAGTCATATGTTCCAGTGAGCAGCTTGCCACTTGTTTAAGACTATATTTTTCATTGGTCTAGAACAAGCTTATCTTTCCTGGTTTGCATATTCTTAAAATGTTTTCTGATTTTAAAGTTCCCAAACTAATGTTTTATTCTAAAAATTTACCTTCAGATTTTAAAAAATTTTTTAGACAGGGTCTTGCTTTGTAGTTCAGACTGGCCCTGAGCTCACTATGTAGCCCAAACTAGCCTCAGACCCAGTGATCCTCCTGTCTTTTCCTCCCCAGTGCTGGGATTACAGGCATAAGCCACCACCCCTGGCAATGTGTTGTATGGTACTGATTGCTGGGGGGCGTGAGTCACCACACCCAGTGCTGTTGTATGTGGTTGCCAGGATTTGAACACGGACCTTGTGCTTACTAGGCAGGTGCTGGAACCACTGAGCCAAATTTCCAGTCCCAGATTTTTTTTAAGTTCTAAAAGTTGTTACTCTCTTGTTCTAAAATTACTTGCATAATTACTTTTATTCCTTTATCTATTACTA
Organism: Thryonomys swinderianus; assembly: GCA_004025085.1. Lineage (NCBI taxonomy): Eukaryota > Metazoa > Chordata > Mammalia > Rodentia > Thryonomyidae > Thryonomys > Thryonomys swinderianus. The sequence continues at coordinate 2,559 of PVIC010038940.1, forward strand.
TCTCTGTATCTTTGTATGATACAGCATTAGTCTAAATCAATATAAATAATTCTATAGTGTATTAACCCTAAGATTCAGTAGCACCACTTTTTTGGGGGGGGTTGCTTATTTGGTGCTACCAAAGATTGAACCTAAGGCATTATACACACCAGTCAAGCAGTCTACCATTGAGCTACATTCCTAGTCCAAGTAACTTCACTTTCTGATGTAAATCCCAGAAAAACACTTGCACAAATGCAGGATCATCTACAATCATAAAAAGGTGGAAACAGGCTACATGTCATCAGTCCAAGGGACAAACTATTTTGAGGTACAACTACTCTCTGAAATCACATGAACAGTTATTACAAAGAAAGGGAAAGTTTACATATGCCAGAAAAATCTGTTTTAACAACAACAAAAAACATATATATATTTTTTAAAAATGCAGATGTAAATGCACTGAATTTTCTTTTTGTGCAAGTCTGGGGCAAAGAGGATCAGTCTCAAGAGGTGACCGGTTCTACTTGTATGCATTTGCTAACAATACAATACATTACTTGACAACCTCAAAGAAAGTAAGTGAATATATAGAACTATTATAAAGAAATGGGGCTTAAATCCATGAGGAGCAATCTTACCTGTGTAAAAAGCTTTCTTTTGCTAGCTGAATTTGTAGAGTACCACCTTTCCATTTTGTTTTGTTTAAAATTGACATACCTAAAAAGCATATGGAAATACATGCTTTTTATATCTATATAATATCAAGAAAAGTAGGCCTGTTTATCACAAAGAAAGTAGAAAAAAATGTAACCTGGAGAGAGACATATCCTAGTCTCCCATCTTACCTGACCATTTACCTGAAGATCTCTTATGTTCCCTATCTCACAGCTGTGAAACTTATTTGCAGTTTGTTTATAAAGTAATGCCAGGAACCTTTGGTGAGTAACTGACATCTATTTAGTTTTTCCTTGTCATTTCCTGTACTGTAACCATAAATCAAAATGCAATCTTTTCAGGATGAATCTGAAGAAATTGTGAAATCCTGTAGTACTTTATTTACTTTTATTAACTCATACCAATTACTTCTGTATAAGATATAAACAAATTAATAGCAAGCAATCAAGCTGCTTAAATTGTTATGCCCTGATTTTTCTAAATGCTTTCTTTCAATTTGCTTAATAGCAATCACTAACATAATTTTTTTTTTTTTTGAGACAGGGTCTCGCTTTGTAGTTCAGGCTGACCCTGAGCTCACTATGTAGCCTAGGCAAGCCTTGAACTCAGCAATCCTCCTGTGTCAGAGTGCTGGGATTACAGGCATGAGCCACCACTCCTGGCACTGTGGTATGTGGTGTTGATTGCTGATGGGTGTGAGTCACCATACCCGGGGATTGAACTCAGGACCTTGTCTTGCGAGGCAGGTGCCAGAACCACTGAGCTAAATCTCTGGCCCACTAACATAATTTTCTATGTGTTAAGTACTATACTAAGTACAAGTGTATTATTTAACTTAATTATCACGCTAATATTATGAAGCAGTATTACTTTTATTTACCAAATAAGCAAATTGGAGCTTAGACATGGTTACAGGTTCTTAACCACAATTTCATGTTACACACTCAACAATACAGTAGTTTCTGCAAATGAAGTAATACGAGATTGATGGCCTTATTCCTCTATCTAAAAGTGTGTTCCTTTTAAATGCTTTTGACTTTTTTTTGGTTGTTCTGGGGATTGAACCTATAGCCTCATGCATCTAGGATCTAAATGTCTAGCCCTCTCTTGACCTTTTTTTTTTTTTTTTTCCCAGTTCTAGCACATCAAACCATTGAGCCCTATGCTCAGCTCTTTTAAAAAATTTTTTTAGTTTGAGACAGGGTCTTGCTCAGTTGGCAACTCAGTTTCCATGAAGTGCTAAGATCATAGGTATGTCCTCCTATCCCCAGCCTCCTTTGATTTTTTTAAAATTGAATTCTTTATTGGTACATTTTATATACAACTCACAGTCACACTCAACATTGGGAAATTTGTATCAGTATAAGACACGAGTTAATTCTCATTTTTACCCACATCCCTACCCATGCTACAACCCCCTGCCCCCTATATACATAAGCTTTTTCTTTTTAAATCATATTTATTCTTTCCCCTCATTACTTTCCCATACCACTTTCCCTTTGAATATTTCCTATTTCACAAAATCTATCATACATTCTCGAACTCATTTACATCTACAGGTTCTCATAGCAGAGAAAAGATAACGGTATTTGCACATCTGTGATCTATTTATTTATTAGTGTGTCCTCCAGGTGAATGCATTTGCATATAAATGAATGAAACATGTCATTTTAATGGCTGCATAATACTCCATTTTATTAAAAAACCCACATCTTCTTTATCCAGTCTCAAGTTGATGGAAGGAAATTTCCAAAGGGAATTTTGTGTGGGTACGTAATGAGGGGAAAGAATAAATATGATTCAGAAAGAAAAAGAAATAGCATGTATATAAGGGGTGGGGGGTTGTGGGGTGGGTAGCGATATAGGTAAAAATGAGAATTGACTGTGTTATATACTGGTACAAATTCCCCAATGTTGTCTGTGATTGTGAGCTGTATATAAAATGTACCGATAAATATCTGAAATAAAAAGATTGGGCTATCACAAAATGATCAGCTATGAATATGTGTGCACATATATCTCTACAATATGATTCTTTTTTTTTTTTTTTTTTGAGACAGGGTCTCACTTTGTAGTTCAGGCTGGCCCTGAGCTCACTATATAGCCCAGGCAAGCCTCGAACTCAGCAATCCTCCTGCCTCTGCCTCCCGAGTGCTGGGATTACAGGTGTGAGCCACCACGCTTGGCACTGTGGTATGTGGTATTGATTGCTGGTAGGCGTGAGTCACCACACCCAGCATTGTATGTGGTTACCGGGGATAGAACTCAGGACCTTGAGCTTGGGAGGCAGGCATGCCAGAACCACTGATCTAAATCTCCAGCTCCTGAAATGATTCTTTTAATTTTTTCAAGTATATTCCTAGCAGGGGAATAGCAGGGTCAAATGGGACCTCTAATCCTAGTTTTCTGAGGAATCTCCACACTGATCTCCACAATGGTTGCACAAGTCTACATTCTCACCAACAGTAGAGAAGGGTTCCTTTCTCTCCCTCCTTTGATTTTTTTGACCTCAAAGAAACTAAAGTACATTATTGCATGAGAAGTACTGTGGGTGGGTTATGGCTCCATTATTCACCAAAGATCACCATTCACCCTCATTTTTATTAAGCTCATAAGAAGAGTGATCACAGTTTCAAAGATGGGCTTAGGAGGGAATACTTTAGTACCTCAATAGTATTTACAGATGGGTACATACCTAGGAAGAGTGTGGAGAAACATACAGCAGGACATGTGTGACAGGGAATTTCAATGAAACCTTGAATCCTATCTCAATTATTTGAGAAAACCAACTTTTAAGTCACCCTGCTAACAATATGCTACTACAGTTTGCAGGCACAAATAGAATTTACCTAAACCTGGCAAGATGCAAAATACCATAATTCTCTTAACTAGGTTCAGGAGAGGCTGGAGAGATTTAAATTTAGAATCAAAGTTATCCTAAGTTACCCAGTGATACCAAATGATAAATAGCATAGAAAATATGTGATGATCTTACACTTTTTCAGGTCTGCTTCTGCAGCTCTGATGTTAACATATGCAAAGACTTTCTGTGCATTTCCTAAAAGAAAAAAATTTACAGTCTTACTAGAGAAAAATAAAAATTTTCTAAATTTAAAAGATGTTCTTAGAAATATATTCTTTCAAATAACAATCTTATTTTTCTCTAGGTACAAAGATTGTATTTTTCTTTCTCTCTCTTTTTTAGGGGGTACTGGGGATAGAAGCTGTGCTACATCCTCAGCATCCTCTTTATCTGCAGACACAGGCTAGCTGAATTGCTAAGATGTCCAGGCTAGGCTTGAACTTTTGATCCTCCTGCCTCAGCCTCCCAGACTGCTGGTGAGTCCACAACAGTCCTAGACTAATGCAGAAAGAACTGTCTGTTCTAAAGACCACCTCCCACCACTCATGCCTAACTACCTGCCTACAGTGGGATTATAGGTATACGAAACCACACCCAGCTAAGATTGTATTTTTCTAAGCATGATTATAAAAATATTCCAAAAGAAAATGAGTAAAATGATGTCAAGTAATCAGTTAAGGAAATGTTATGATGTCGCTAAAATCATATGCTTTAGATGTTTTCCTATTTCAGAAGCTCATTTTGGTAAAATTCTATGTCATACATAGTGATTCCAGATATCACATATTACTGTCATTATTCCAGGTTAACCTCTGGAGTTGTTTTATTTATTTATTTATTTATTTTTTGAGATAGTGTCTCACTTTGTAGTTCAGGCTGGCCCTGAGCTCACTATGTAGCCCAGGCAAGCCTCAAACTCAGCAATCCTCCTGCCTCTGCCTCCTAAGTGCTGGGATTACAGGTGTGAGCCACCATACCTGGCACTGTGGTATGTGTTATTGATTGCTGGTGGGCGTGAGTCACCACGCCCAGCATTGTATGTGGTTACCGGGGATCAAATTCAGGGCCTTGCGCTTGCAAGGCAGGAGCCAAAACCACTGAGCTAAATCTCTGGCCCTATTTTGTAATATTTAACCTGAGTTATACCTTCCTTTAATCTTCCAGTGAAAATTATAAATTTACCTTGTTCATCTTTTCTAGTGATGATCTCCACATCAGAAACTTCTCCAAATCTGCTGAACTGATTTTGCAGGTCTGTTTTGGAAATGGCTTGGCTAAGGCCACCCACAAAAAGGCGCTTTGTCTCTCCATTGGCTTTCATGGGAGCTGGTCATACACCTGGCGTATCCTAGAAGGAAGGTAATTTTCTGTATAAGGAACAGTTCTTTCTCATGGCTCTTCTCAAGTGTAACACCCTGAGTCTTCTATGCCAAATTGGTCTCCTGGTGTTACATTTTTTCTCCCTATTGCATTGCTTCCAATACTAGGCCTGGAGACTACTCAAGCTCGACATCCACATTCAAAATGCACTGTAGAACTACACCAGCACACACATATAGACACAAATACAGACAGATGTTTTCACTCCAACTGAACACAATTACCATACATTACCTATTTTATTTATTTACATTGTAGCGTGTTTTTATTTATTTGTAATGAGGATTGAATGGGGGCGGTGCACACTAACAAAGAAGTCTAGCATTGAGCTACATCGCAGCTTATTTTGAGCTGGGATTTGACTAGACTGAGATTATAGGCACTTGGCAGCAGGCTATCTTTTCACACATTTTTTTTTTCCACTTAATGCTAAAGGTAAAAAACACTTCTCTAGGAGCTCCACCGTCATGAGTGGTAAACAAATGCTGCAATTACAGCATCATGGGACAATAAAACTGCAAAGTGCTGCTCAGGCACAAAAAGAACAACTGATATGATAACTACTAGAGATAATGGTGTTCTGATTTCAGATCCTGAAATTGTAAGCACTATACTAAGGCTACTGGATTAGAGGAGACTCAGGAAAACTTTTCCGGGGTACTAAGGATCTCTCGTCTTTAGATCTCTCGTCTTCTTTAGCATCCTGCAGGCGTTCAACTCTCAGACTGCCTTTCCCCAGTAGTTGACAGACTGCAAGTGAACTCACACAAGAAGAAGCCCAAGGCACTTCCTGTGGTGTGGATGAAAGCGAAAGTGGTATTTCTTCCTAGTAGTTTCTGTCCCCAACCTACCCACTTCTATCTTCTTCTTTCGAAAAGACGCAAAGAGGAGGCCAAGTCGAACAGCTTGATCATTCCCCAAGCCTGAACCCGGTGTTCACCACGCCGTCTCCGATCTTGCGCCGTTCAGTTAGGTCTCTTCTGGTCACATGTCCCAGCAGGTGCTTTCTCTTTTCCTTCCTATTCCATTTGCAACCCAGCCTCTTAAGGTTCCGTTTCTACACTCAATACTCAAAGATTTATTTCGTTTCTCGTTTTACAGCCTGCACCAACTTCCCCTCAACCTCTGCGAAAGAGCTCAGGTCAAAATTCCTTAATTTCTGCCGGAGAGACTTGCCGCGGCGTGCCGATCGTCTGGCCAAAGCAAGCGAACGGAAGCAAAATAAAGAAGCGCTCACCCAGCAGAATCAGGGTAGCTCCAATGGCGGCTCACAGGGGTGAGCGCTAGAGGGTTTGGGATTTAAATTGGAACGAGGAAACTCTCGAAAAGGTTGAAACTCTTCAGACAGACTTGGCAATGACGTGAGGAGCGACGCCAAAGCTCTGGAACGTTATCTGGTAGGCAGCTTCTGTTATGGGCCGCTAGGGTTACGAATCTCTCTGTGGCCTCCCCCACAGTTTCTTAATGGTCCACGCCCAGAGGGCGCGCGAGGCTTGAAAAGGCGGCCCGGGATGTGGGTGAGCTAGGTGGCTGAGACAGTCGGGGCAATGGATGCTGATCCGGCGGAGCTGCTCGCGTTGGAGGAGGAGATTGCGGAGCTGCAGCTATGCTGCGAACAGCTGCCGGCGCCCTGGGAAGATGGGTCCCGAGGCCGGTAAGTGACTCTTAGGCAGTGTCTCGGGAGGAGTCCGCAAATCTCCGGACTGTAACTTCCTGCGCGCCTGGGACGTCCCAAGCGTGGACTTAAACCTGTACAAATTCTCTTTCTGACTTAGGAGCACTGCCTATGGGCTCTGTTATAAGCCCGTTCCACTTCAGTACCTCGATGGCCAAGACAAAGTCATTTTCTTAACAGGTTCTCCTCCGAGCGGTGATTATCCAGCAGAAAGTTTTGCCTCCCTCTCTTAACTAAAGCTTGCCTTTGGCAGGCTTTATTCAATTCAGATTTTGGCAGCTGTATTCAATTCAGATTTAATAACTGATTTCAGGGTGTTTTTTTGTGGGCCACTTAACCATGGTAATGGCAGATTTTTTTTGTTTATGATAACAAACTTTGCTTTGAAAAATGACTTCCAAAAAGAGGTAAGTTGATGTGAAGAAAAATGGCTAAGGTCTGGAGAATTTAACAACTCTCTGAGGTAAATGCTGGTGTTACCTTCATTATTGCTAACTTTAAGGAACCTGAGAATCAGAAGTTTTGTTTGCCTGAAGTGTTAGAGCTGAACTGGAACCCAAGAAAATATAGCTCCAAAATCCAGGCCCTTTCCTTGATTGAAGCAGAGAGAAATGTCTGTTAACAGGTAACTATGTATCAAGTATGTATAATCTCAAACAAGGCACTTAAAAAACAACTTTTGCCGGGCGTGGTGGCTCACGCCTGTAATTCCAGCACTCGGGAGGCAGAGACAGGAGGATTGCTGAGTTCGAGGCTTGCCTGGGCTACATAGTGAGCTCAGAGCCAGCATGAACTACAAAGCGAGACCCTGTCTCAAAAAAAAAAAAAAAAAAACTTTAAAAAAAATACCAACAAAGACTAATTTGAAGCAGGTGGAACCAAATTCCAGCCACTCTGTGGGCAGAAGCAGGTGAATCACAAATTCAAGCCCAGCCTTGGCAATCAGCAAGACCTAATTTCAAAATTAAAAAATGTAAAAAGGGCTGGGGTATTACCATAGAGTTAGAAACAGAGAAATTGGGGCTGGAGATTTAGTTCAGTGGTTCCGGCACCTGCCTAACAAGTGCAAGGTCCCTGGTTCCATCCCTGGCAACCACATACAATACTGGGTGTGGTAACTCATGCCCACCAGCAACGGTACCACATACCACATATGCTGGGGATGGTGGCTCACGCCTATAATCCCAGCACTCCGGAGGCAGAGGCAGGAGAATCGCTGAGTTTGAGGTTTGCCTGAGCTATATAGTGAGCTCAGGGCCAGCCTGAACTAAAAGTAAGACCCTGTCTCAAAAAAGAAAAAAGAAAAAAATGAAAAAAAGAAATTGAGGGAGCCACTCTCTTCCCTTTATTCAACTATAAACATTTACCCTAATGATTATCCATGTTTAATTTTAGGAGGTTATGCTGCCCGAGGAGACAAATAGGAAAATCATCAACACCCGTGAGAGACAAATGGGAGGCACCTGGAGTCTGAAGCGTCCTACCCTTTACTGGAAACCTTCATTATCAAAAGTTCTTGCCGGGCATGATGGCTCACGCCTGTAATCCCAGCACTGGGGAGGCAGAGGCAGGAGGATTGCTGAGTTCCAGGCTTGCCTGGACTACATAGTGAGCTCAGGGCCAGCCTGAACTACAAAGCGAGACCCTATCTCAAAAAAAAGTTCTTGAGCCTCTTAGTTATTTCCTTCTCTTCCTTTTTCCCTTTGACTTTCTGTACCTCCCTGCTGTTTTCTTCCTATGATCTTCAACAAATGTAGCTGCTTGGGAGGCATATGATTGACATTTCTTTGCTTGTGGTACACAAGAACTTGAAGATTTTTGGCCCATTCAAACAGGGTATAACTGGGTCCAAAGGCTCTGGAGTCAATCCCCAGTACTACCATAAATAAGTAAATAAAATTTCAAAAGGACTGGAGCTCTTGCTCAGTAGTGGAGAGCTTTTGCTTCGCTCTGGGTTCAATTCAATCTCCAGTACCACAGAAGAAACAAAGATTAATTTGCCATTGGTGCAAGGCAAAATGGAATTTTCCTCAGCTTAATGCCCAAAAGTAGCAAAAAATGTGAAGGGTGAAGAGGTCTAAAGAAAGATACTTGCATGGTATTCTGTACAGTCAGAAAAGTAGAGAAAGCTGTAGTTGTTAAAGGGAGGGCAAAATAGGCCAAAATGTAATGTTCAAAGGGGAACAGGTTAACAAGGCACGTGTATGCTCCTGCACAGGTGAGTCAAGTTTATTAACCCTTGCTACTATAGACGTGACCCACCAGTTACAAGCATTAGAATCACTTGGGGCTTTGTGAGAAGTGTAAACTTCAACCCTATATCAAGAGTTGGTGAAGCAGAATCTAGTTTTTTGTTTGTTTGTTATTGTTTGTTTTTTGGGCAGTATTGGGGCTTGAACTCGGAACCTTGGTACCACTTGAGCTAAATCCCCGGTCCCAGAATCTGCACTTTAACAAGACATTCTTTCCCCACTGTATCATTCTATGGGGAAAAGTGGTTTCTTTTACTGACCATAAGATGTCATTATTAGCTCAGGGTACTATAGTATATTATTTACATAATCTGGGACGTCTCAGTGACCAACTTGGGAAAGTCAGGAAAATCCAGATGTGGGAGATGTTAAATGTCAGTCAAAGCTATTCAGATTTAATGTGAAGTTATTTCTCACCAGTGAAAAAGGAAGATTGGGGCTTGTATACCAAGCTACTTTTTAGATAGGAGATAGGAAAATCTGAGCAATAAGCTGTGTTTATGGGCTCATATTCTAGAGCCAAGTTGCCTGACTTCAAATCTTAGCTGTTATTGATTGAAGGATCTAGGCTTTGGTTTTATATTTGGTAAAATCTAAGCTTTTAGATTGCTGTAAGGATTAGTGCATATATATAATTCACTCAAAACTATACTTTGCTCTTACTAATACTAATTAGCAATTATTGACTTTTTTTTTTTTTTTTTTTTGAGACAGGGTCTTGCTTTGTAGTTCAGGCTGGTCCTGAGCTCACTATGTAGCCCAGGCAAGCCTCAAACTCAGCAATCCTCCTGCCTCTGCCTCCCAAGTGCTGGGATTACAGGTGTGAGCTAACACACCTGGCACTGTGCTATGTGCTAATTGCTTGTTGGCATGATTCACCATGCCTGGCATTGTTGTGTGTGGTACTGGGGATTGAACAAGGGACCTTGTGCTTGCTAGGCAGGTGCCAGAATCACTGAGCTAAATCTCTGGCCCCAAGTATTGACTTTTTTTTTTTGAGACAGGGTCTCGCTTTGTAGTTCAGGCTGGCCCAGAGCTCACTATGTAGCCCAGGCAAGCCTGGAACTCATCAATCCTCCTGCCTCTGCCTCCCGAGTGCTGGGATTACAGGCATGAGCCATCACGCCCGGCACTGTGGTATGTGGCATTGATGGCTGGTGGGCGTGAGTCTCCACGCCCAACATTGTATGTGGTTACCAGGGATCAAACTCAGGACCCTGTGCTTGCGAGACAGGCGCCTGAACCCCTGAGCTAACCCTCTGGCCCCCAAGTATTGACTTTTAAACTCAAATCTTTTATTGATTTTAAAAGGGAATATCTTACTTTGCACTACTTAATTCTGACTTTTTTTTTTTTTTTGAGACAGGTTCTCACTTTGTAGTTCAGGCTGGCCCTGAGCTCACTATGTAACCCAGGCAAGCCTCGAACTCAGCAATCCTCCTGTCTCTGCCTCCCAAGAGTTGGGATTACAAGTGTGAGCCACCACGCCCGGCCTGACAATTTTTTTTTTAAGACAGGGTCTCACTTTGTAGTTTAGGCTGGCTCTGGGCTCACTATGTAGCCCAGGTGAGCCTTGAACTCAGTCCAGCTGCCCCTGCCTCCCAAGTGCTGGGATTACAGGCATGAGCCCCCACACTCAGCCTGACAATGTTTAAGCTACACAGTTTTGCAAATAAAACTCCAGAACCAATAAAATTCAAGCCAGCTGCAAATAATTCCGAAGTCATTAGTTGAAATAAAACGATGTTTTGTGGAAATAATTTCTTTTTTTTTTTTTTTTGCTTTTTGAGACAGGGTCTCGCTCTGTAGTTCAGGCTGGCCCCGAGCTCACCACGGTGCCCAGGCAAGCCGCCGCGAACTCAGCAATCCTCCCGTCTCTGCCTCCCGAGTGCTGGGATTACAGGCGTGAGCCACCACGCCCGGCATTGTGGCATGCGGTGTTGACCGTTGGTGGGCGTGTCTCCACGCCCAGCACCACATGTGGTCACCGGGAATCGAACCCAGGACCTTGCGCTTGCGAGGCAGGCGCCAGAACCACTGAGCCAACCCTCCGGCCCTGGAAATAATTTCTATAAAAATATATAGCTTCTGCTTTGTATATATGGTAGGTTGTATGTATCAAAATTTATTTTAACTTATTAAGTATATAGTGGTATTAAAAATATTAACATGATACAGGATATAATTGTTATCATTTAAAGTTGGCATTAAAATGGAAATTAATTTTACAGACTTTATGCTGATCTTGTATCCTCAATGTATGTATGGCACTAGGTGGTTTACTTTATATATTATATGTCAGAAAGTTATCCAGGTAAGATCATACGGGTGTTGGCTAATGTAGTGTAATTAAAAATAGGTGTTTTGCCAGGTGTGGTGGCTCATGTTGTAATCCCAGCCCTTGGGAGGCAGAGGCAGGAGGATTCCTGAGTTCGAGGCTCACCTGGGCTATAGGGTGAGCTCAGGGCCAGCCTGAACTACAAAGTGAGACCCTGCCTCAAAAAAATAAATAAAAGTAAAAATAGGTGTTTTGAGGGAACAGAAAGGATGATAGTAGGTTCAAACATTAGACCAGTGAAAGGAAACATTTTATGGAATATCCTACCATGCAAGAAGAAAAGATGTAATAGGTATATTTTAGGAGTTAGTAGCATATCTTTAAAAATTCATTTTATTGGGCTGGAGATTTAGCTCAGTGGTTCCAGTGCCTGCCTCACAAGTGCAAGGCCCTGAGTTCGATCCCCGGTAACCACATACAATGCTGGGGGTGGTGACTCACACCCACCAGCCATCAATACCACATACCACAGTGCCGGGCGTGGTGGCTCATGCCTGTAATCCCAGCACTCAGTAGGCTGAGACAGGAGGATTGCTGAGTTCGCAGTTTGCCTGGGCTACGTAGTGAGCTGAGGGCCAACCTGAACTACAAAGCAAGACCCTGTCTCAAAAAATCATTTTATTAACATAATGTAGATATACATAATCACATTCATCATAGGCAGTTTATACCTGAACATGGTATATCTTGATTCCTCTTTTTTTTTTTTTTTGAGACAGGGTCTCGCTTTGTAGTTCAGGCTGGCCCTGAGCTCACTATGGTGCCCAGGCAAGCCACCGTGAACTCAGCAGTCCTCCTGTCTCTGCCTCCCGAGTGCTGGGATGACAGGCGTGAGCCACCGCGCCTGGCATTGTGGTATGCAGTGTTGATTGTTGGTGGGCGTGAGTCTCCATGCCCAGCATTATATGTGGTTTCCAGGGACTGAACTCAGGACCTTGCGCTTGCGAGGCAGGCGCCGGAACCACTGAGCTAACCCTCTGGCCCTTGATTCCTCTTTTTTAAAAGAGCCGAGGCTAATCAGTAAGTACTCCTTTGAAAGAAAAGAATATATATGTAGGACACCAGAGGCAAGAGTATTAGGGATTTCCTCTAACATTAGTGATCAGAAGCCAAAATGTTGCAGGACTCATGATACAAGACAGCACAGTCATGCTTCAGAATCCAAAGAAGGAATATTTTAAGGTGGCAGAAATATAACAGTTTGAAGGAAATAATGATAAAAAGTACAAGAATCTAATGCAATTATTAGCTAAGGTTCTTTTCGCAAGGACAGTTATATGGTCTCATTGAAGAATGTCTGGGTATAGCATTGTTTAAAGAGATTTTACTGTTTTCTTTGAATCTTTATCCCTGTATTAGATTTCTTGAGATACCTCAGTATAAAATATTTTGTGACATTTACTTCTTTTTAGGTATAAAAGGTGATTCTATTTTTTTATTTTTATGACACCTTAAAATTGAGTTGGGGCCGGAGGGTTAGCTCAGTGGTTCCAGCGCCTGCCTTGCAAGCGCAAAGTCCTGAGTTCGATCCCGGGTAACCACATACAATGCTGGGCGTGGAGACTCACGCCCACCAACAACCAATACCACATACCATAGTGCCGGGTGTGGTGGCTCATGCCTGTCATCCCAGCACTCGGGAGGCAGAGGCAGGAGGATTGCTGAGTTTGAGGCTTGCCTAGGCTACATAGTGAGCTCAGAGCCAGACTGAACTACAAAGCGAGAACCTGTCTCAAAAAAAAAAAAAAAATTATTTGAGCTGTCTTGAGAAACCAGAGTTTCATTTTGGGAATTCCTTAATGAGAACATTTCAATTTTGCAAAGTATTCCTGTTTTAAAGAGGTTTCTAATGTGTACAAATACAGTAACACAATTTGGTCATGTTTGTTTTCTGTTGAAATTAGAGATTACAGTGTTAATAGCCACATTGGTTTTGAAAATTGTTATGTAGTTTTAATGGGAAGAGATTAAGAAGGATAACAACGGTAATGGTTTGTGGAAATTAGGGTATTAAGTGGAATATTTGTTAGTAATTGGATACCTTTCTGATACTTGCTTTTTTAGAAAATCATTTCAAGAGATACATCAATCAGATTCTTCAGCATATGAATCTTCAAAAGACCCAAGAAATCATCTGAGACATTTAGAAGCAGAACTTTCATTTCTAAGTATGTTTACTGGTTTCAATATAACAGATTACTCCAAGAAGACAGAGGATCTAACAAGCACTGAAATGACAGAAGAAGGTAAGCCTTTGTGGCATTCTTGTTTACTGGTGGTAGACCTGGGGTTTGATTTGAACCCAAGCTTCACATATACTGGGCAAGAGCTCACCCACTAATCTATACTTTAGCCTTTTTAAAGTTTTATTTTGAGACAAGGTCTTGCTTGGTTTTCGAGTCTGGCCTCAAACTTTTGAGCTTCCTATCTGAGTCTCCAAAGAAGCAGGGAATTACAGGCATCCCTGGTCATAATTATTTTTAGTGTAGCAGTGAGGTTTTTTCTTTCTTTTTTTTTTTTTGGAGATAAAGTCTCACAGTGTAGATCAGGTTGACCTTGAACTTTCAGTAGTTATTCTGATCCTGACAGCTGGGATTATAGGCATGTCTAAACAATGAGAGGGCATTTTATGCGTTTAAATACATGCTCATTGTACCACTTTTTTTCCCCCCTGGTACTGGGGATCAAACTCAGGACCTTGTGTATGCCAGGTAGGTACAGCACCTCTGAGCTACATCTCTGGCCCTTTGCACCTTTTTCTTTTCTCTGTTTCATGTTTTACTTCAAATATCACTTGTCACTACATTTTGGTAAAGTTTTGAGAGAGAACAAGTAAACACCTACATTCTATTTATCTTAATGTTTTAGATCAACATGGATTTAGTATCTGAGTACCAACCCTAGGATGTTGTGAGACTGAAGAAAAAGAGGTAGACAGATCTAGTATTGTATAGAGAATAGTTTATTGGGGAACATACTGACTGAAGAGACATGGAACTTGGACTCCAGGAAACTGGTGTGATCCTTAGTTTGTGTTAAGGCTCTTTTTTTTGTGAGACAGGGTCTCGCTTTGTAGTTCAGGCTGGCCCTGAGCTCACTGTAGCCCAGGCAAGCCTCAAACTCGGCAATCCTCCTGTCTCTGCCTCCCCAGTGCTGGGATTACAGGTGTGAACTACCACGCCCGGCACTGTGGTGGTACTCATTGCTGGTGGGCATGAGTCACCACACCCAGCATTGCTGTATGTGGTTACCGGGGATCAAACCAGGGACCTTGCGTTTGCAAGGCAGGTGCCAGAACCACTGAGCTAAATCTCCAGCCTGAGTTAAGGCATTTTTATGAGTTAGGATGAAAGTGATTTCATCCTACCTGGAACATACTTGGTTTATTTCATAGATAATATAAAGAGCCAGGTAAAGTGGAACATACTTATAATCTAAGAGGTGGAACCTGGGAACCAGGAACTAGATATAAAGCTCCATGTATGACTTCAGTGGTTTCGTTGGTTATAGTGTTTTGGGTTTTTTTGTTTTGTTTTTTTTTTTGAGACAGGGTCTCGCTTTGTAGTTCAGGCTGGCCCTGAGCTCACTATGTAGCCCAGGCAAGCCTCGAACTCAGCAATCCTCCTGTCTC
>PVIC010038941.1:0-17368 GCA_004025085.1 Thryonomys swinderianus
GTGGGTGGATAGCTAACACAAAACAAACCCAGAGAGGCATGTCTCAACAGTGGAAAAACCCAATAAACAAGGAGTAGATACGATTTATGTTCAACAGTTTTTCAAAATGGAAAGTATGTAAGCATCACATCTGATCAGAGCGGTGAATTCCCCAAGGCTAACCCTCTGAATACCAGAATCAGAGCCAAAATCAACAAAAATGAACAGGAATAACAAAAGAGTTGTGCTCGGATTGAAAATAAGGTAGAACTGCCAATATAGGTAGAATAGCTGGCTAACAGTTCAAATAAAAACCCCAGTGTTTGGCTCAAACGTAAGTTCAAAGACAGGCACTATCATGTGCCAGGAGAAAAATGAGACTTAGGTCCAAACTCTGTATAAGGTTGATCCAGGCAGCCTAGGTTTGGCCCACTCAGAGCAGGGAACAACACACCATCCAACCCACTTCACGATGAACCTATAGAGTCTGCATAGAATATGGCAGCTAAAGAAAGTGATGAGAGCCAGGGACTCAGCAGCACAGTGCCTGCCCGGCTAGTGCAAGGTCCTGAGTTTGAGTCCCATCACACACAAAAAAAGTCACAAGGTGGGGATAGGAAGGCTGAGACTAGAAACTACCCCAGAAGAACAAACAGTTAAATGAACTGGGGATGGGTAACCAAAAACTAATAGAAAATAAGAATAAAATAACTAAGGGGTCACATTAACTACTGTGATGTAAATACAACTTTGTAGTTACCTAATCCTTGCAAAATGGAGTACAATGCATCTCAAGTCAACAGACTCTGCAGCACAGAAAGCACTATATTAGAGGCAGGGTAAACATTACTTCTCCTGAAGATGCTTCATCCCATGAGCCTCATCGCTCCATCTGGAAACAGTTCAGAAACCTTCTCTTTCTCTTCCCATCCCCCACAACTCCCCAGCACAGAGGGAGAGGAAGACTTGACTGGGGGACTGGGGGAAAGAGCGAGGCCAGGATCTCAGCTCCTGCTCTCCTTTGCCTGAGCCAAATGCAAGATCCAAGAATCCTGGTCTATTCTCTGCAGCCCAGGAGAGTTCTGCAGCTGTTCCGGTATGTAGTGACTAACAGGCAGGGTGCTGGTTCAGGAAAAGAATGTAGTGTCAGCTTGGTCACTGATTTCAAGCCACGGTTTCCTATCAGCTGCATCAGACAGTATTTCAGTCTCCAGCTGATTATTTCTCAGGTGGCTCCAAACCCAGATGAGGAAAAGAGATATAATGTTGTCCTCTAAAACTTCAAACATATTTCTGAGGAATATTATCCTGGAAAAGTAAAATTGTTCTACCTGTATAATTCTACAATTGACTTTTCTGATACTTTTAGGACTTTCTAACTTAGTGCCCTATTGACATTTCAAATTCAGTGGTTCCAAAATTAAATTTTTCTTTGCCCTAAGCCACTTCATTCTCTTAACATTGCTGCCCACCAGCAGTATCACTGGCCTCCAATTCACTGAGATTTAGAAAGTTAATGATCCTAAATGGTAGGGAAGTTAGAAATATCCCTGTCATGACTCCAAATCAACACCAACACTACAGTGGTGTTTGAAAGCCTGGCTGTGGTCATCATGACTTAGAGTACAGACTAGAGCGAAAGGACCAGTGTCAACATCTGAGGACAGTGAGAAAGTTAGGGGTGAGGAAAACTGTTAAGAAGCACATTACTAGGATAGAGAAATGGTTCCTAGGGAAATAAACAAGAAAAAAATGTCCTGGTAATCAAGGCTAAAAAGGAACTTTTCATGGTTAAAAAAAAAAAAAGGAAACAAAGCTTGTGTGTATGGGGGGGGTAGGGTGGATAAGAGAAGGGGAAAAATGAGAATTAAGTTGGGTCATATACTCGTACAAATTCTCAATGTGGAGTGTAATTGTGATGTGTATATATAATGTACCAATAAAATGTTACCAATTAAAAAAAGGAACTTTTCACAAAAGATGAGATGGGGCACAGCAATGAGGATGCAAGAGTTGTAAGTACAAAGCAAGGGAGGACTCTATCCCTGTCCTCAAGATATAGACAGTCCAAGAAAAGGCTGAAAATAGACTCCAAGAAGTGCCTCAGCACTAGGAACACACACGAAGGCATCTGAGCAAGAGTGAAGAGGAGAGCAGAAGCACAGGGGCAGCCCTGATGGGAGAGGCAACACGTGAGATCCCTCAAGAAGCTGGCTCTGCTCCTGGTTTCACACGTCCTGAGCCTCACAGCCTCTAGCTGACGCTCCCGGTGCTTCCGTGCTCACCCTTCCCTCCATGTACCGTGGGGCCTGGGAGGCTGGCGATGCTTTCTTTGGTTCCCACTCAAGTGCTTTCCTTTTCATTCCTGTGGATGCTATGCTAGGGCTGATCCTTAGAGAAATCTCCTTTTGCTTCCAGACTTCATCCAACCCCTCAGCTGATCAAGCGGGGAGAAGGAGGATAAGAGTAAAGGGAAACCACATTTTTTCAAAGCCTGTCATCCTGTTACTGACTTAAGATGTTTCCCTAAAGCCCATCACCTGAGTGGGACATTCAAGGCCTCACAACACAACTATGTAAATTCATGTCTTGTTACTCCCCATACACATTCTCCAATCCAGTCAAACAGACCTACTTACACTGATCTCATTTTCCTGGCTTTTATTTATCTCTTTCAGCAGATATCCCTCAGAAAAGCCTTCCCTGAGAACAGTGGCTGTAGTAGCAGTGATGCCAGTCACTCTATTCTGTACCCTGATTTATTTTCTTCCTAGCATTTAATTCTGTATGCCTTGCTTTTGTGTTTGTATCTGACTCTTCCAATAGGTAACACAAAAGCTGCTATTTGTCTTATTCACTCCTATTTCCCAGTACCTGAAAAACAGTCTCATATGCTGTGGGAATCCAGTAGATTCAATTAATTTAAATTAAATTAATTATAATTTAAATTATTTAAGCACTTTAAATTAACTCAATTATTTAATTAATTAAATGAATCAAATCTTAATTGAGTGCCTGCTTGTGACAGTGTTTGGGTATTGGAGGTAAAGAAATAACCAAAAAATATGTAATCACTGACACCCAAGAGTTAAAATTAGTATGGAGAGATAGACAAAAACCAGGAACACTTTAAAGAATTAACAACTCTTTACAGTAATTACAAGTGCTATGGAGGAAAAGAACCCGGTCTTACAGCGGAGGTTGAGGTTAGAGTTGGTGGTCAGGAACAGCCTCTCGGGGGTGACATGCGAGCCGAAACGTGAGACGGCCCATGACTCCTCTCTAGGTTTTTCCGAAGTTGCTCCTGACACGCTCCTTGCTAGGTGCTCTGTCTCACCCGAGATGCACAGATGGGGCGATCTGGACTTGGTCCTCTGGGTCCTGGACCCCACCCTCACTCTACAAAAGGGAATGCATGGACGGATCCTGTGCTAGGATTTGCAAAGTCTTCATACCAAAGTTGGGAAAAGTTGTGTGCCCTGTTGTAGGGGAGTGAGATGATAGAGAGAGCAGAGCTGAGTTTAGAATCCAGTCTTCCTGTCTTCTCACCCAGACCTCTTCCGGTCAGCCTGGTAAATTTGGCATGTTAATAATGGTAACTTCTGTTGAAAATGTCCTATATCCCAGGCATTGTTCTAAGCATGGCACAGACATTCATTGAAACTAAATAAGGTAGCAAATGCAGGCGATACATCCTCAACCTTCTTGTCACCATCTTCACAATTATCCTCATTTTACAACTAACACAACTTAGACTCAAAAAGATGATGCAGCATGCCCAGGGCAGAGAGCCAGGGAGAGAATCAGCCACTTAGATTCTAGAGCACATATATCCTTTCAATTTCTACCTGGCGGCCACTTTCAGGGATATAGATTTTCATCTTACATCTGTTATACTATTTTTGAGAGCGTGACTCCTACTAAAGCTAACAGAGCTTCTACCATTTATAAGTAATGGAAACTTTATATTAAAAGCATTTGTAAATTTCTAAACTTATTTTACTGATTAAGGGTGATGAAAATTAGGTCTAGGGGTAGAACAACATCTACCAAAGATAAACTGTTCTGAAAGCAATTTTTAGATGTTCCGTTTTATCTGCCTTTTCACCCACACTACAGACCAGGCCAACACACACATAGCTCCTTGATAGAGCACGCTGTTTTGGAATGTTCCCTTCTCTGAACTTCATGCACAACACAAGCACAAAGCCTGGAACTGCTTTCTGCTTTGGTGAATCAAGGTCAGACTGAGCCCTGAGGTTATCAAAACATGGATTTAAGAAGTCACTGAAAATAATCTTTTGTTTTACCATTCCAAGTAATTTGATCAAGCAAGCCTGAACTATCTGGTTCTTCTACAAGATGATAATAACTTTAATACAAACCAAGATTTTATTTCCTCTGCCAAGTGAGATGAGTCAAAACATTATAAAACCTTAAGGTGGTTTTTAAAATGTCTGCAAGCTCACATGCTCTATATCTTTTACAAATGAAGTCACAGTTATTCAAAATGAAAGACAACCCTAAGGCAGCACTTATTAAACTAATGAAACAATTTTATATTTTAAGGCAACTCTATTACTTCACTACATCATTTAGACTTTCCAAATTCATCAACATGAGGCTTTTGTGTTGTGTGCCAGACTACGTACAAGGAAAAATAACAACTTGCATTTTCAAAGAAAATGGTCTTTGCAAACCCTCCTGCTAGCTCTGAGCTTGGCTGGCAGCTTGAATGATAATGCACAAATCTGACCATCCACTACATCAGCAGCTCCCCAGTGGGTAGATGATAATAAAGAAAATGGCTGTAAAACGGAACCTGACTTGTTTTCATGAGCTGATGAATGAACCTACAATTTTCTATGTATTTTCCAAGTAACTCCAAATCGCATTTCCAAGTTACTGTTTTCAATTATTCCTGCAAAACATTAGGCAGTCAACATGTATAAATCTAAATTGAATTTTGAAACTAACACTTCCAAGAATTAAAAGTTCAGACTTAATTCACATTATTTTTTTGTCTTCTCAAGTCCCTAAAAATTAGTTAAGTGAATTAAATTCTATTTTTAAAATATGGTTTTTGAAAACTAACATTACTTCTCTTCTGTATTAGTAAGTTTAACAAATCCAGTTGTTCAAGATATTAATATTAGAACAATTAATTATCAGTTTCTCACAACTGCATTATCTACTCTATTATTGCCTGTGCACTTTGAAAGGACATGCAATACCTGAAAGGGAAAGTTTTAAGGTACTGGTAAAAATAATACTGTACTTTATTTTCATATCACCTCGAAAAAGGAAAAGTTTTTACTTGAACTTTTTTTTTTTTTTTGAGACAGGGTCTTGCTTTGTAGTTCAGGCTGGCCCTGAGCTCACTATGTAGCCCAGGCAAGCCTTGAACTCAGCAGTCCTCCTGCCTCTGCCTCCCAAATGCTGGGATTACAGGCATGAGCCACTACACCCAACATCATGGTGTGTGGTACTGATTGCTGGTGGCCATGAGTCACTATGCCCAGCATTGTTGTATGTGATTAGCAGGAATCAAACTCAGGATTTTGAGCTTGCTAGGCAGGTACTGGAACCACTGAGCTAAGTCTCTGGCTGCTATACTTGAACATTTTAAGGCAAATACAGCTAAAGACATAATGTGCTTAATTATTGCTCTGTGTCTTACCAGTAAAATACAATATTCATATGTATTCCATTTCTTTAGAATGCTCCAAGAGGACAAAAATAATGGCATAGCGCCTAAAATCTGAATCAAGAATAATCAGGCACTAGTCTCAGTTTTTTAGTTGCCTGACTTTGGGTATGTTGTATGATCTCAGACTCTTGACTGTCCTTATCATAAAGGTAAAAAGTTATGCAAAAATCTTTAAGTTCCCTTCTATCTTGATCTTGTTATAGTTTAAACACATTAGTATAATTCCATAAATCTAAACCTCAAAAAAATCTTTATTATCCTTCATGAGGCTAGGGATGGAAAAAGCTGGGGCAACAAAAAATCATAACCTCAGACATGACCTTGATATTTTGGAAAAGAGTAAAAATATAGCAGTAAATATAGCAGTAAAAACATAGTTATCTACACTAACAAAAAAAGAAAAAAAATAATATGAAATGAAAAGGAGATATTATCTCTAATATCACAGAAATACAAAAGGACTATCAGAAAAAAAAAAAAACTATGTGCTAACAAGTTGGGAACCTAGAAGAAAAGGACAAACTTTTGGACACATATGACCTACCAAAATTGAACCATGAGGACATTTAAAACAAAACCTGAATACATAAGCAGCAGGTAATGAGGTCAAATTAGTAATAGTTTTTCAACAAAGAAAAGCTCAGGACCAGATGGCTTCACTGATGAATTTTATCAAACTTATAGAAGAACTGACACCAATTCTTCTCATAATATCCCAAGGAACTGAAAGGGAGAGAATCCTTGCAAATTCATTCTATTTGGCCAATGTTATACCAGTATTACAACCAGACAAACACAGTCAGAACAAAAAAAGAAAAAGGAAACTGATGAAAATAGACATAAAACGTCTCAAGAAAATACTAGCATATAGGGCAGAGATTTAGCTCAGTGATTCTGGCTTGTGCTTGGCAAGTGGAAGGTCCCAAATTCGGTCCCTGGTACCACATACCACAATGCCGGGCATGATGGCTCACGCCTGTAATACCAGCACTCAGGAGGCAGAGGCAGGAGGACTACTGAGTTCAAAGCTTGAATGAGCTACATAGTGAGCTCAGGGCCAGCCTGAACTACAAAGCAAGACCCTGTCTCAAAATAATAATAATAATAATAATAATAATAATAATAATTATAAGTGTTAGCTAATATGTGAAGGAACTCTTTTTATACAGGCAAGACTTCTTGAAAATATGAAAGAAAAAAGATGAATATGGATGCAGATACCTTTGAAAAGATGGTAGGAAGATTAGAAAAACAGGACTGAGGGAAGGGGTCAGAAATTAAGTTGAAGGGAAATCTATCCAATGGCATATATTTTCTCAGTGATGATAGAGGGAAGAAGGTTAGGGGCAATGAAGTAGGAAATATAGTGTGAGGAAAATGAAGACAAATTAGATTAGTGTACTCAGGCCACCATGATAAAATACCAATGTTTGCTTAAAAAACAAAAACTTATTCTCACAGTGTGGAATTTGGATGTCCAAAATGAAGATACTAAGCCTACTGAGTTCCTGATAAAGGCATTCTTCCTGGCTAGTAGACACTTCTCTTCTTGCTGTGTCCTCACCTGGCACAGGGATCTCTGGTGTGCCTTCTCTTAAAAAGGCAGCTGGGCCAGGTGTGGTGGCTCATGCCTGTAATCCCAGCACTCGGGAGGCAGAGACAGGAGGATTGCTGAGTTCAAGGCTTGCCTGAGCTACATAGTGAGCTCAGAGCCAGCCTGAACTACAAAAAAAAGCGAGACCCTGTCTCAAAAAAAACAAAAAACAAAAAAAAAGGCAGCTGGCCTATTGGATTAGGGCCCCTCTCCTCTGACCTTTTGAACTTTATCACTTCATCGTGGACCCTATCTCCACATGCAACCACATTCGCTATAAGGGCTTCAGCATAAGAACCTTGAAGGAACACATTCAGTCCACACCAAGAGTTTAAATCAACTCCAAAAGAAAAGGAAGAAGGGTCCCATGAAACGATAGCCAGAAACTGTTTCGGCCAACATTTGCTGCCACTGTGGACTCAGAAAACCATCAATGAGTTCTACTTCTAACCAGGATGAAGTAACTGATACCAAACTATCTTTTCCACCATAAAATGTTAGAAAATAGACAAAACATAATAAAAGGCCAATTTTAGATATTGAACAATAGGCAGCTTAACTTCATGATCTCTGAAAGAAAATGAATATGATGAAGAACGAAAGACGATGATCACTATGCCAGTCCAGGATTCTAAGTGGAAATATTTACTAGCCACTGTGACAGAAGGATACTAGATAGATGTGCTAAGCTGAGACAGATATTAGAGTTTAGATAGTTAAGGCTGGAATTTATGTGTAGAAAAGTGGGAACAAGCCAGAAAAAGAGCTTCAGACATCTGCATATGGATCTTTAGTCTTTGATGAGAGTTTCAGCATGTAAGTACAGAGTGGACTCTGTGAATTCAGGGAAAATGTAACAACCAGAAATAATACATCTATCAGGGATGAGCCACTACTAGAATTCTTATGAGGAGATTTACAAGTCAAGACAAAGTAGACTGGAGACATGCCCTGAACACCTGGTGCAGTCAATAAAGATCCAGAAAGGTCTCATGATAGAAATAGGGAGAAAATACTACACTAATGAGGTTTCCCACTGCTGAGACAGAACACCCAACATCTGCAACCCAAAAGAGGAGATATTGATTTTGTATTGCACAGACAGACAGATAGACACACACACACACACAGCATGAAAAAAGAAAAAATCACAGCAATTACAAAGCTAGTGAACAAATGCTTTTAAGGAGCTAAAATAAAAATGTCTAAAGAATATAAGAGGAAAATGAACTTAAAGAAGAAGTTATATTTTAAAAATGAATACAATATCTGCAATTTATAATTCCCTGGAAGAAAACAGCAAACTAAACAGTGCATAAAAAATTACTGAATTTAAAATTATAATGAATATTATTCAAAATAAAGCACAAAAGAAGAAGTAAAGCTAACAGAACAGAAATTCAATGACCTTTGGACAATATCATGTTACCTTGTAGAGGTATAATCATGAGGTTACATAAAAGTAAGGAAGAGGACATAAAAATATTTAAAGAAATAATAGCTGAAAACTTCCCAAATTCGCTTTTTAAAAAATCCAAGAAAACAGTGAACTTCAGGAAGGACAAAGAAAATACATCAATGAACACTGCAATCAAATTGCTAAAACTTTGTTTATAAAGGCCAAACAAACTTAAGGTATATTGGTTTTCTTTAAAACAAAACCTTTCCCCTGCATTTTTCCTTTCTCTTTCCCACTGAATTGAGTTGTAAAGTCATGAGTCTGGGCCAGGCAGAGAAGGCATCACTTACAATTTGGATCTCAAATGCCCCCTAAAAGAAAGGTATTAAAGGCTTGGGTGGCAGCTGATGGGCTTTTGGAAAGGCAAGAGGATCACAAGGGCTCTAACTTCATCAGGTGGTTAATCCATTGATGGATTTATAATGTGATACCACTAGCGGGAAGTGGTAGAAATTTAGAAGATGGGGCCTAGTTGAAAGGAGTTGATCATAGGGACTTGTCCTTGGAAAATGTATTTCATTCCCCATCCCTTCTTTTAGGGCTCTTTCCTTCTCTTTAAGCACCCTAGCTACTACCGGAAGTGTAGCTTTCCTCTGCCATGTCCTTCAACCAAGCTGTTTCCATCTTGCCGCAAATCTCAAGCAATGGAGCCAGTTAACTATAGGCTGAAACTTCCAAAAACCATGAGTCAAAATAAACCTTTTCTCCTTTAGTTGTTTTTCTTAGGTATTTACTCATAGCATCAGAAAAGTAATATACCATCCATGCCAGGGTAAGTGGCACAGAAGAAGCTGACGCAGCCCAGGGCAGGGCAGCAGGTATAGTTTAGAAACGAGGGTATATTACCAAAGGAGCAGTCTTGGACAGAGATTTGGAGCCCAAGAAGGATAAAGAGGTTTTCCTGAAGGACGAGTAACCCAAAGTGGAATGTCAGAGCCCAGAGAAGAAAAAGGAAGACCAATTGAGTAAGTCTAGCTTGATGTAGGGCCTCGGATCCTGAGGCAGATGGAGTCAAAAAAGAGGATGCCTGCCCAAATCCAAATCCTGTGCCCCTGAAGCTCCAATGAGGACACAAAAGAATCATGTTTATGTGCTTTAATAAAAATGCATAACATGAATAATCTACTCATGAAGAAACACAAAGCAAGCTGAAATTGAGGACAGTCTACAATAAAACCTGCCTAATCTTCATGCCAAGACCATGAAAATTAAAGACAGAGGAACCATTCCAGACTGAAGGCAACCAAGGAATCATGGCAACAATGTGATCTTGCTAGAACGATATTGAGACAACTGAAGAAACCTGAATTGGGCCTGAGGATTTTACTGACTGAGTAAAAGGGAAAGCCTTTGCTTATATCATCATGATACAAGTATGACAAGGACTCACATTTTGGCAATATTCTCAAACTTTTCAGGAAAAAATTATTGGTACCATGCTTGCAGATTTTCCATAAGTCTGAGGCTAAGTTCTTAATGTGCTGGATGAAAATAAAATCATTGACCATTTAAAACAAAGATAATAAATTATACAGCAGAGTTTATAAATACATAGAAACCAAGAAATGACAATAATAGCAAAAAAAACACAGAAGGGGAGAATAGAAGCATATTGTTTTTAGCTTCATATACACACACACACAGTATTATATATATACATAGTATTATGTTAAGGTAACCCATTACAACTTAAAAATACATAATATTGGGCCATGAATTTAGCTCAGTGGCACTGCACCTGCCTCATAAGTACAAGATCCTGAGTTCATGCCTGGTACTGCAAAAACAAACAAAGAAACCCATGATATAAACACTAGAACAGTTACTGATGAAGTAAATAAACAGGCAAACTATGAAAGTCAAAGGCATGAAAGTTCACATAAGACAAACTGCAGAACTGTAAGAGTGTTATGACACAGAAAAACAACTAAGCATGACATCTAAATATCACTTTATTAATATGACATAAAAATAAATAGGGCCAGGAATTTAGCTCAAGTGGTACCATGCCTACCTTGGGTACAGGGCCCGAGTTCAATATTTGGTACCAAAAGAAAAAAAGAAATGATAAATAATTAGTGCAAAAACAATTATTTCAAACTTCAAAATTTTTGGCATCAAAAGACTCCACAGGTAAAAATGAAAGCCTCAGGACAGAAATCTAACTCAGTGATTCCAGTGTCTGCCTAGCAAGGTCCCTAGTTCCATCCTGGTAACCACATACAACAATACCAGGCATGGTGACTCACCCCCATAAGCAATCAGTACCACATACCACGGGGTCAGGCATGGTGGCTCATGCCTGTAATCCCAGTACTCAGGAGGCAGAGGCAGGAGGACTGCTGAGTTCAAGGCTTGCCTGGACTATATAGTGAGCTCAGGGCCAGCATGAACTACAAGCAAGACCCTGCCTCAAAAAAAAAAAAAAAGCCTCAAGTGTAGGTAAACAATCTCCAAATATATTCTAGATAAAGGGCTAATATTGCCAGAATATAAAGAGCTATCACAGAACAGTATAAAAAAAACTAAAATGGGAGGGAGTCAAGATAGGAGCAGGTAATTTGTAAAGGAGGAAATAATGAGTGAAACATACTTATCCTAACTTTTCAGGCTATACAAAAATGGCAAGACTATCTGTATATAATGAATTAGGAGATCCACAACGGATGACCATGTGAGCCTCTCCAAACAGGTGCTGAAGAAAAACAGTTATCCTGAGACAGGAGTGAAAGAGAAAGTGTGACACTGGAGAGTAAATGTTAAGATAATCCAGGGCCGGAGGGTTAGCTCAGTGGTTCCGGCGCTTGCCTCGCAAGCACAAGGTCCTGAGTTCAATCCCCGGTAACCACATATAATGCTGGGCGTGGAGACATGCCCACCAACAATCAACACCGAATACCACAATGCCGGATGTGGTGGCTCATGCCTGTAATCCCAGCACTCGGGAGGCAGAGACAGGAGGATTGCTGAGTTCGCGGCGGCTTGCCTGGGCACCATAGTGAGCTCAGGGCCAGCCTGAACTACAAAGCGAGACCCTGTCTCAAAAAGCAAAAAAAAAAAAAAGATAATCCAGCTGCACTAGAACCCAGTGTTTAGATGGTAGGACGGAGAAATCTGGTCTACTTGTGCATCACCATAGCCCACTCCCCACGCCGGATCCAGCATACACATCCTCTTGGGAAAGGGTCAGAGCGAGGGAGGCAGCAAGCCTGGCGGAGTCACGCTGTTTTCCACATTGGGTGCAGCGAAGTGAAACATTTCCAACCAGGGGACTCGAGCTGAAAACAGAAGTCTCATAGACTTTAACCACCACGCACCCGGGGCTGGCAGGCAGAATGTCAGTGCCGGTCCCCATCACCACCACACCTGCCTATTCTCCCACGCGGCAGATGCGCGTGGACCAGTCGGCATCCTGCACATGACTATCAGCGGGCTCCCACGGGAGGGGAAGCAGCTGCCACTGAGGACAGCAGAGGCAGGGAAAACTGGCTGTGCAGTGCAGAGTCCGGGAATGACTCAGCTGAACCAGGACCGACTGGCCTCCTGAGTGTGGCCAGCGCTGAACTGGACACCTGTGTCAGGGAGCCATGAACGCACCTGGGCCAGTGGCCTTTGGCCGTTTGAGAGGCAAGGAAAGGACATGGAGGGAGGACATGCAGACAACTAGATGTTTACATGCCTTCCCAGCAGCTGAAGGTAACTGTCTCCAGGGAGGCGTGCAGGGGATCCCTGGGGCTTGAAGCCAGGACGGGGGCTTGGAGGAGCAGCAGTGCAGAAGGCAGGCTTCACATAGGCTCAGCACAGAGGAAACTGCACGGTACTCAGAGCTGCCAGTGATGCCCGTCTAGAGCTGTGTGGAAGCTCTGGGTTAATCCCCAAACCACCAGCTGAAGGTTTTCCTTCTTCTTTCTATTGTCACTTTGGTAACTGTAGTGATTGTCACCTTGCTACTTCGTTGGACTTGGGTCATTCTATTTGATTTTTTTTCTTTCCATTCTGTTTTCATTTCTTTTCTCTTCTTTTTTTGGGAGATAGTTCTTCTTTATAGGTATCAGCCGATGATTACACTTTAAGTTTCAAGGATTCCCATTTGACCTACCCACTTCTTTTACTGTTTCTTCCCTCCTGTCTTTTAGCTCTCTCCACCTTGGTTTTGTGCTTCTCTCCTCCTCATTATATTGCCTCCTTGTCTTCCTCCACCTTCTCTCCATCTAACAACATCAATGTGACAGGCACTGTGTAAGTCCGTTAGACAGTAAGCACCAAGCAGTACTGTTTAAGGGCAGTCAGGGCAATCTGTAACAAAACCGGGCTTACAAGATCCAAACATAATTACGCAAACTCACAACTTCTTTCAGTCTCTAAATACATTTCTACCCTTTGGGATACATCTTCTTACCTATACAGGTACTTTTTAATCTCCAATGTCTGCCATTTAACTCAGCTATAAAATAACCACAGCAACCTGGCTTCCTGTCTGTTTTTACCTATTGACATTTCCCTTCCCTGTCCCTCTTCCCATTGGCACACAACCTTCCCTGTATCTGTCCTTTCTATTCCCCTACCCACCCTACCCCAGATGAAGCACAGATAGCAGAACAATATAGTCTATAAGGGGTATTGACAAATGGATGAAATTATCAAAATAAGTTTCAATGTTTATGTTTGACATAGGTTTGGTACTGTTAAAGCCAGACATGTAGATCAATGAAACATAATAGAAGATACAGAAACAACTTCAGGCACATTTAATCTTTGACAAAGAGGCCAAAAAAACACACTGGAGGAAAAATCCTGTTTAATAAATGGGCTGGGAAAATTGGCTACCCACATGGAGAACACTGAATCTAGACCCATGTCTCTTACCATGTACTAAACTAAAATCATAATGGATCAAGATCTAAATGTTAAAACAGAAACATTCTACTGGGTGATAAAATAGATAAAACTATTGACATGGGTGTAGGCAAGGATCAGAACTCTAATTCCACAAAATAATACCAAGAACCAACAAATGAGTTTATATCAAATTAAACTAAAACGTTTCTGTGCCACAAAAAAATAACCAACAGAGTAAAGAGACGACCTACTGAATGAGAAAAATTTTGCCAGGTACATCTTGGACAGTGGATTAATATCTAAAATATACACACACTAAATAAAAATAACACCTCCCAAAAAAGATATACCTCTCTGAATGAAAGATCCAAGCAAACAATAGTTATCTGAAATGAATAGACATCTCTCAGAAAAAGTACAAATGGCCAATACATACATGAAAAAATATTCAACACCATTGGTAATTACAGAAATGCAAATTAAACAACACTGATATTTCCATTTTACTCCCCCAAAGAGTGGCTATCATTAATAAATCAAATAATAAAAAATGCTGGCAAGGCTCAAGGGAAATAGGAATCCTACATTGCCAGTGGTAATATAACTAGTATCACTATGGAAATCAATATGGAAACTCTTCAAAAAACTTGAAATGCAAATTTCATTTGACCTAGCTTTTTCTCTTCTAGGTATCTCCAAGAAAAAGTTAGACATTATATTACAGAGTACATATATACCCATGTTTATAGAAGCATAATTCACCATAGCTAAATTGTGGAAGTAACCTTTGTATCCACTAATAGATGAATGGATAAAGAAAATGTGGTATTTCTACTCAATGGAGTACTACATGTTATAAAGAAAGGTAGGTTTGAGTCATGTGTAGGAAAATGGGTGCACCTTGAAACCATAATGTTAAGTAAAATAAATCATACACACAGTTTTAAATATTGCAGGTTTTCTCTTATATGAGAAACCTGAGGTATAAGTAAAACAAAGAGCAAAATAAAAATAAAGAATAAGAAGTAGGGAGATAGATCTTTTGCAAATGAGATGGGGGCTAAGTGACGTTGGGAGGGAAAAGAGATGTAAATAAATTGAGATATGTTATGGGTATGTTCCAACGACCCACAATGAATGTATTTACTACATACCACAAACATATACTAATTAAAGCTCTGTAATTGAAGGATATTTAATAAATTCATACAAACCTGTAATATTGCTCTTTCAGGCAGTAGTGAAATATCACATTGTGAAGTATCCTGTGTCAGACTGCCTTCAGACAAAGTTTGCTCAGGAGAAATAAATTCTTCTTCTTCTGCAGTTTCTTCAGTTGTTTCTAATTTTGACATACTTCTCCAATCTTTCAGTTGAATTTCATGTTTCAGTATCTGCAATGAAAATAATTTATAAATTCCATGGAATTAGTTTTCAATGTCAAATGAGAAGAAAGATATGTGTGTGATGCTTCAAACACAATGTTTTAAACAATGACAGCACCAATGAACTACTTAGTGTCATCATTATTACAAAAAATATTATTTTCCATATGTATCCTTAATATTCCCTGAACCACCAAAGCTTTACAGATCATTTCCTTTTGCAGTCATACAAGACAAGCACAGGCAGCCACCTTAGAGATCTGGTCTGCTCTCTTTTGTGATGTGAGGAAAGTGAGGCCCAAAAGTGATCCTTCTGGTAATATTAGAACTAGTACGTAGGGCATGGAAGTCAAGTGATTAGCACAGACATAAAAAAAGAAGAGAGACTGGAGGAAATTGTTTGTGAACTTGACTGAATTATCATTACAGAAAGTTCCCATTTTAATCTTGATACACTCATGGAAACTATAAAAATAAGATGTCTATTCTGGTGTGTGTTTAGTTGTTCCCCACAATGCCTCATGCAGTCATGAAAAGTGCTTTTTTTCAGAAGTGATTGGGTCTAGAGTATGTGGTGCTGGAATCAAGGATGTGTGATGACTAAATCAGTCCCCTGATTTAGGCTGGTTTGGCACAGTTTGGCATCGTTCTCGCCAATGATGTGAGTGCTATACCTGCCGCAGGGCAGGTAGCCTGCACAAAATATAAGGCTAATGTGCTCTCACCTGCCTGCTTGCTGTGGACTGTTTCTCCTCTGCAATGCCACCTGCCTTGGAGCCAGCCATCTACAGGCTGTGAAACCTCTACACACTGTGAGCCAAATAAACCTCCTTCACTTTGAGTGTCAGGTATTTTGTCTCAGCAATGAGAAAAGTAACACAATGAACAAAGGAAAAAGAGTATTACACACACACACGCACTCACACAATTCCAGTGTAATGCATACACATACTAGAGTCTAAGGAACAGCACACACTAGAGAACTTCATCAACAGCACATGGTGGGGTCCCAGCCCTGCTCCCAGCACACAGCTGCCATCCGCAGTGAACAGAGCATGTTTTAGCCTTTCCGCCATGAAGTCGCTGCCTAGGAGCCAGTGGATTAGGAACAGAAACTGTGAACAAATTATACTTCTCCTTTAAATTGCAGGTGTTGGGTGTTGTGCCTCAAAGACCAGAAAGCTTATTAATTTCCTCTGATAGAGAAGAAAAGAATTTGGTACAGTGAATATTCTAACCTACAAATTAATCTGCTTTCACTACAGAGTTTGCAGTTTGCAGTTATCCATGAATTTTGAAGATAGCCATTATTATAACTATTATTACATGTTATTACAACTCTGTGAAATGAAAGTTAACCAACTACCCAGTTCCTAATTCTTCATTACATTTACATTTAAAGCTTAAAAGAATATGCTCTGCAGGTAATATAAATGGCTGGCCCAAAGGAGCCAATTTTCAGGTTTACCCCAGCTATAAAGAACTCTGCAAAAATCTAAGCAAAAGACAGGAGCTTTCTATCCTGACTCCCAAATTCACACATGTACACTATCCTCCTACAAACACTAAGTCTAAAGTAAGAGACAATAATTTTTTTTTGAGCTTCCTCACATGTACATTAAATAAAATATTTGTAACAAATATAGAACTCTGCAAAAACACTGAATTTTTGCTACCTAAGCAGAATATATTAACTCTCTTACATAAAAAAGCTAACAGTAGATCCCTCCTTATATTTGTATATACACATACACAAACCTACAGAATTTATTTTAAAATATGCCAATTGCTATTATAATAAATCTTTTCAAAGAAATTTCATTAAGCTGTTTTTGTTTTGTTTTTTCTCCCCTCTGTACCAGGGATTGAACTCAGGATCTTGTGCTTGCTAGGCAGGCGGGACACCACTGAGCTACAACCCCAGCCCTCATAAAGTATTTTATTTTATTTTATATATTTTTTTTTTTTTTTGCTTTTTGAGACAGGGTCTCGCTTTGCAGTTCAGGCTGGCCCTGAGCTCACTATGGTGCCCAGGCAAGCCGCAGGGAACTCAGCAATCCTCCTGTCTCTGTATTTTATTTTTTTAAATTGAATTCTTTATTGGTACAATTTATATACATCTCAAAATCACATATAACATTGGGAAATTTGTACCAGTATATGCCACAAGTTAATTCTCATTTTTACCCATATTCCTACCCATTCCCCCCTCCTCCCCCCTTTATACATGCTCTTTTATTTTCTTTCTGTATCATATTTATTCCTTCCCCTCATCACATTCCCACACCAAGTTTCCTATAGAAATATTCCACTCTATAAAAGCTGTCCTACTTTCTAGAACTCATTTGCATCTACAGGTGTTCATGCCAAAGAGAAGATCCAGGAATTGTCTATCTGTGATC
>PVIC010038942.1:0-17366 GCA_004025085.1 Thryonomys swinderianus
AGACACTAGCAGGAGAATCTAGCGCCAAATTCCAGCTCTGCTATTTACTGGTTGGACATTCTCAACAAGTTATTTCTCTCAGACATTTCTTTGACAAGATATATACCTGTTTTGGCTTGATTTGAAAATTAAAGATACAGGATGAGAAATGCATGAAACAAGTGCCTGGCATTTGGCAGGTGCTTCATAAATTAAGCTCCCTTTCCCAGGCCATTATTTTGCCAAGTCTCTAGCTCAATTCTACTAAAACACAGATTCCTTCCTAACACCATGTTTTGTTATAATGGCAAATAAAACCAGCTTGAGCTCCAGGTGGTTCTTCCATTTCTGCTCTGACTATAAGTTAACAATCTCTCGCTTACACCCTTTATGCAACCCACCTGATAAACAAGATGCTCCATTAGCTACCGAGAGATCTTCAATTGCTTGGTTACACACTCTAAATGGCTCATACTTGAATAAAATTAGTTGGGTAAGCCCTAATAACAAATATTCTTAATGCCTGAATCTGGCCAGTGCTTGCTAGCCTTTCCTAGGTCACTGATTCTTTGGAGAATCTTACAGAAGCTTACCACATTCCTCCCCAGCATGTACAAACACATATATGCACCATAACCTTTTGCACATAATTTCTGAACTTCCCAGATGCTCAGCAGTCTTTAGGTTCAACAGTGAATACAGAAGACTCCACAGACTGTTTGAAGAGCTGAAGTCCCCAAACTTGCTGCTGATACTAAGAAACCAATCATGGCAGAATGACAGGAGCACTCCTGAATCCATAATTTAGACTTTGCTTTAGAGAAATTTATTTTCCAAAGGCAGAGCTCAATTAGGAGCTTGGTATCTCACCTGCTTACCTGTGAGATACCAAGAAGGTGTTGGTCATGAACACTATGTCATTTGCTGACTGCTGTATTTCTTCCAGAAGCACATCTGCCATTGTGCACTGCAGCAGGCGAGGAAGCTCCTCATTTCGGTCACCATCAAACATGCCATACACAGCTCCTACTCCCTCTGCAAAGCTATCCATAGCTACAGTGGACACACACAGCCTGAAAAGAAATACAACAAGCACTGCACAATCTCAAAGAAAGTTATTGGTAAAACATTTCTCTTCAAGAAGTACTCTTTAAAACAGTATTAGCTGAAGAACATTAGTGGTAAATCTTCATCTCTACATGAAAAAAAGTCCTTATATAAGATTATTAAGGGAAGGAGATTTAGCTCAGTGGTTCTGGTGCCTGCTCACAAGTGCAAAGTCCTGAGTTCAATCCCCAGTAACCACATACAGTGCTGGGCATGGTGATTCACGCCCACCAGCAATCAATACCACATACCACACAGTGGTGTGGTGGCTCACGCCTGTAATCCCAGCACTTGGGAAGGAGGGTTGCTGAGTTCCAGGCTTGCCTGGGCTACACAGTGAGCTCAGGGCCAGTTTGAATTACAAAGCAAGACCCTGTCTCAAAAAAAAAGATTACTAAGCAGTACCATGAAGAACTAATGTCCTAAGGGAAGTGAAGATTCAGCCATACTCATGGGTGGTACACATTAGTTTGCAATGCTGTCTAAAATTGGACAGAAAAGATCTCTTCCTATAGCAGCAGTTAAGGATTAGTTTTGTCAATGCCCTTCAGCCAACAACCCCAGGGCTCATCTGTGGTTGAAGCTGGGTTTATTACCCCTTGCAGCCCATTGAATCCTGGGTTACATAGGGGAAAAGGTGCTGGAAAGAACCTTCACAGAGTTTTTGATTTGGTTGGGTTATTCTGGGGACAGTTTGAGGATGCAGAGAGTTATACCAGATTGGGGACTGTCAGAAAGCAGGGGTATTACATGGTTGGACTTTACAATAAATTTTATCAGCAAGGAAGGAAAATAAACACAAGAAGAAAGGCACTGGAGGGGATATTTCATATATGCTCTTTTTGTTTTTATTATGGCCTCAGAAGGATCTTATCTGATGCTGCTTCTCTCTGATCCATTTATGTACAACACAACAACATGGCCTAGCTCTGAGCACCAGGCCCATTCTCAGTTACCAGCAGCTGCCTTTTTTCTTTCTCAAGTCTCCAGAGCCCATATACTCACTTATTTCTCTGTCCTGTCATTTCAGCTAGTCCATGGCTCCAGAAAGTTGATGTAACTGTAGAATCTGTGGTTGGCAAAGGTTTCTGATCAATTTTCAGGGTTGTGATATGGCTGTGGAAGGAAAAGAAAAGATTAAACCATTTTCCCTTCTGTAGTTTATAAGAACTATCTCAACAATAACACGTTTTTATTAAATAAGCTCTTGACAAACTAAAATGCATTTCCAGAGACTGAATGAAAATAATATGATGAACTCCTGGCTTAGATAGAAGGGAAAAAGGAAATACGTAGGAGAAAAAGTAAAACTTAAATATTATAATTACTTAATTACTGCACAATGAAGATCACTAAGTTTCAGCCAATTGAAACTTACCTTTTTTTTTTTTTTTTTTTGAGACAGCATCTCACTTTGTAGTTCAGGCTGACTCTGAGCTCACTATGTAGCCTAGGCAAGCTTCAAACTCAGCAATCCTCCTATCTCTGCCTCCCGAGTGCTGGGATGACAGGCGTGAGCCACCATACCCGGCACTGTGGTATGTGGTATTGATTGTTGGTGGGTGTGAGTCTCCACGCCCAGCATTGTATGTGGTTTCCAGGGATCGAACTCATGACCTTGCGCTTGCGAGGCAGGCGCTGGAACCACTGAGCTAACCCTCCGGCCCGAAACCTATATTAATTACTATGACCCAAAAAAGTTTGATATAATGAGTTAACTCTATTTTCTTTAGCTGTTGAAATGTGGCCTAACCTACAGTATCTATGCCTGCTGTACAGAATTTTTCAGTGTTCATAATGCAGTATCAAAACAAATAGACTGATTACTGAACAGAACATCCTTTCATAATTGAATTGAAGAAGGAAACCTAGGGGCTTTCTTTCCTACTTCACGCTATTCTTTTCACTAACTGAGATTGTCACAGTCCCAACAAAAACCTCCAGATAGCTGGTAGGCCTCAGATTCAAGTTAATTCAATTTCACATGTTTCCCACCTAAACATGTCCAGAGTCTTATGTTCCAGAACCAGATTTGTATTTCCAGTCAAGTCAAGGTCTTGTAATGTAGCAGGCAGAGCCTCTGGAATGAGGATTTCTGTCAAATCATTGCAACTTAGGTCTACAAACTGAAAAGAAACAAACAAATAAATAAAAAATCAAAAGAAAATACATGATAGCTCTTTATTCCCAGATGCTCAAATTTCCAATACTGTATTCCTCAAAGGGGAACTTAATTTCTTCCTCAGAATGAATTAAGGATACAAAGATCACAAACTGAGCATGTTAGAAGAATGAGAAAAAATTTCATTCATACACCTTTCTTCTTCCTTATAAGTGTCTCATTCACACCCTTAAAGTTTTCCCTATAAGAACATCATTCCAACACATAAAAGTACCTGGATTTGAGGCAACTGCAGTATTTCTGGGAAAATGCTGATGTTGTTGGAGTGTGCAACAAGGGTGTGCAGCCTTTTGCAGTTTGCTATGGTTGTAGGAATGGTTTTAAGCTTGTTTCCACTTAGATTCAGTTCCTCTAGTTGCTCCAATTTGTTTAGTTTGCTGGAAAGGAAACACCAAAATACTATACTGCACCCAAAAAGAGCAGCCTCCAAGTTAAGTGCTGTTCTACAGCATCCACAGAGTATAGGGAGCTGACCAGGTCCACCGCACAGGACTAGTGAAAAGGAACCAATCAGACAACACCCAGGCAATGGTTCCCCGGAGTGACTGCTCCTGCTGCATCTTACACTAACCTGCTGCTGTGCATGTTCTAAGAGCTCCTGCCTTCCTCATAGTTGCCAGGTATACACATTTTCCTGACATCTGATTTGTAGGAAATGACTTGAAAGCATAAAACTATATTTTTATTTATTTTAAAATATTTTTTAAAGACAGGGTCTCGCTTTGTAGCTTAGGCTGGTCTTGAGCTCACTATGTAGCTCAGGCAAATCTCAAACTCAGCAGTCCTCCTTCCTCTGCCTCCCGAGTGCTGGGATTACAGGCGTGAGCCACCACACCCGGCAAAGAAATACTTTTATAATTTACTTTATTGAATACTATATTATACATGTTCCCATGTCCAATTCTTAGGCTTTTTCTTGTACTACTTTCTTCCTGCATCTTTCTGACTTATAAACAGCAATGCAGATGTCTCAATCAGCATCATACAAGTGCCCAGAACTGTGCTAGCATCTGAATTGTCCAAAAGAAACAAGATTTGGATTGTACCTATTCATTTTGTGTGTGTGTGTGGTTTTTTTTTTTTGAGACAGGGTCTCACTTTGTAGTTCAGGCTGGCTCTGCGCTCACTATGTAGCCCAGGCAAGCCTTGAACTCAGCAATCCTCCTGTCTCTGCCTCCCGAGTGCTGGGATTACAGGCGTGAGTCACCATGCCCGGCTGTACCTATTCATTTTTAACATTGCTCAGGATATGACCTTATAGGCGACCATTCAGTATGGAATATACCTTTTCTTTAATATGTTGCTCCTAACTTCCATTTAGCTTTATTATCTACAACTATATTATTTTAATTTTGTGTTATCTCCTATTACTTCTCATCTTTATTACTGCTTTATCTTTATTTTCCTGTACTGTTTTCAGCCTGCATTTGACCTTTCTAATAATAAGTCTCAGCAAGGCCAGGCATTGTGGTGCATTTCTGTAATCCCTGAGGCAGAAAGATTTGAGACCAGCCTGGGCCACCCTCTGAGATTAAGGTCATCTTCAATTACACAGTAAGATATTGTCTTAAAACAACAACGCAATAAAATGTCATCAAACTGGGTGAAATACATTAGTTTTTGAGTATAAATCTGATATCATCCAACAGTCTGATGCTTCCAATTCACATGAAATATTTGAAATCAACTAAAAATAATAAAATTTCAAGAAATCTACTACATCCTTAAATTAAGATTCTATACTAACTTTAGATTCCATTGTTTTCATTCTTTCAAGGAAGTAATATATTTTATATTGGTTGCCTTCTTAAATTCTATCTCATTATATAAATGTTCATAAAATTAGTTTTAAAATAATTAAATTAACTTTTTCTAAAAAAATTAACTTTTTCTTGGTTCATCATATTTCTAAGAAAAAAATTGTAAAATAAAAAGAATCAGCTGAGCGTGGTGCCGCACACCTGTAATCCCAGCACTCTGGAGGCTGAAGGAGATTTGCCTTGATGAGTTCAAGGCCAGCCTGAACCGCAGAGCAAGACCCTGTCTCAAAACACTGAAAACTAAGTAAATAAAAATTTTTTAAAAATAATAATAATAAAATAAAATGAGAATCAAAAGTAATTTCTATTCAAATTATCTGTATGTATGTCATGATAATTCATTTAATAACTTTGTGTGGTATTCATAATTTCACTCTCACTATATATCATGTCCCATGTTCTTAGTTTTTGAAAATATGATTCTAAATGACATTTTTAAAGTGTCTCCACTGCCACTATCTAAAAATTGACAACATTAGCTGTCTCCTATGTCTTATACAATCTGGCTACAATTCATCTCTTTCTCCAGGCCTACCCCAACCCAGGTTCTGTGCAATGCAGCCAGTAACTTGTGCATATCTTTAACACTATGCATTTGTAACAATTCATGGCAACTGCCTAGATACTTGTCTATTTTTCCAATTTGATTACATGTTCCATTAAGAGATTATAACCGTTAAAAAATTTTAGCATATAGTAGGTATATTCGATTATTAAATGCATAAAAACAAATCTAGTAGATTTGTTATTTTGTAATACAATGCTGACAAGAAAAAAGCTATCTTCAGAATTATTTTATAAGCTTCCCCTTTTTTAGGTTGAACACCCTCATACTATTATTAGATAATTAGAAAAGTTAAACACATTTTAGTCACAATTTCTTTGGTCACTAAAATCTAACAACTAAGTGCAAACTAGTAGAATGAGATTTCCCCAGACAACTAGTGAAATCTAACATTTAGTCGGTTCACATAAAGAAATGTCACAGCTGGGTGGCTGTAATTTAGTTTGACAAATGCAGAATTAATGTTATGATTGAAAAGGATCAATTTGCAATCATTCACCTTGCAGGAAAGGTCTGTAGCTGGTTGTTTGCAAGGTGCAAGATCCTCAAGTGTGGATGCCCAACAAGGACAGGGATGCACTGATCTGTCAGCAGGTTGTTGGTCAGGTAAAGCAGCTGCAGCACACTCAGGCTCTCCTCCCCAGTGCAAGCAGAAGGCAAGAACTCCAGACTATTTGCAGATGCGTTCAAGTATCTAAGACTGACACAACAAACACAGACCATCATTTCTTTTGTGTTCATTGCCTTCTTCTTCAGAACTGGCATGTTCTGGCCACAGAATGCTGCCATCCCAACCTCCTAAACTAAAGAATAAAATAAAAACAAATGAGTGATCTCTTGCATGTAGTTTTCTCTAGTAGAGTCTATCCAACCCCAAATTCCTTTACTCAACTCATGCAAGCCAAGAATGGAGGCAGGCATATGAGTGTGGCTCTCTTCCCAGACTTGTGTGATGGCTAGATTCTAGCCTAGCTTCATCTTTTACTGTCTATGTGTCTACTGAAAGGACATTGTAGAGTATCATGTCCACACTTATCTCAACTACGAAGATAACCTTCTGGAAAAAAATTCATCTCATTTTAACAGCATCATCATTTATTTAGCCAATCTCATAACAATTCCCTAGTGATGGACACATAAACTACATTTCTTATAGGCATTGTAATTTTAGGTTCTTATCTATATTATTTATTTAAAGGATGATCCTAAATTTATGTAATCAAAGGATATATATTTTTAAAAATATATTACCACACTAAACTTAAAAAGGGCCATTCTTCCATAAGAATACAATAATGTCAGCATGCTCATATATTTGCTAACAGTGAATCATAACTCAGTCTAATTTTTGGCATTCTAATAGTTAGGACATGGTATGACCTAAGAATTTCCCTAAAGTAGTATTTGGTATAGAACATTCTTCCTAAAAGGCAGCTAGTATATTTAAACTTATATGTTCTTAAATCTTCTTTATGTTGTGATTCATATCCCCAATTAATTTTTAAGCTTATTAAGGATAATGTGTCTACTGTGTGCCAAAATTGCTCTGTAAAAAGCATTAAATTGAAGTTTCTAAAGCTAAGTAACTCCTTAATACAGATTCTAAGATAGTAAACACATTTTATTCAGACTGGCATTAGAACTAAATGCAGCAAAGTATATCTCTCACACACACTTGTTAATTAATAGCTGTATCAAACCTCCATATGAACCTTCTGAAAAGAAATTTTCCTTGAAACATTTTTTTTTTTTTTGAGACAGGGTCTCACTTTGTAGTTCAGGCTGGCCCTGAGCTCACTATGGTGCCCAGGCAAGCCGCCGCGAACTCAGCAATCCTCTTGTCTCTGCCTCCCGAGTGCTGGGATTACAGGTGTGAGCCACCACATCCGGCATTGTGGTATGCGGTATTGACTGTTGGTGGGCGTGTCTCCATGCCCAGCATTATATGTGGTCACCGGGGATCGAACTCAGGACCTTGCGCTTGAGAGGCAGGCGCCGGAACCACTGAGCTAACCCTCCGGCCCACCTTGAAACATTTTTAATTTTCAAAAATTTTACTTTGAGGGCCAGAGGGTTAGCTCAGTGGTTCCGGCGCCTGCCTTGCAAGCGCAAGGTCCTGAGTTCAATCCCCAGTAACCGCATACAATGATGGATGTGGTGACTCACACCCACTAGCAATCAATACCACATACCACAGTGCCGGGTGTGGTGGCTCACGCCTGTAATCCCAGCACTCGGAGGCAGAGACAGGAGGATTGCTGAGTTTGAGGCTTGCCTGGGCTACATAGTGAGATCTGGGCCAGCCTGAACTACAAAGCGAGACCCTGTCTCCAAAAAAAGAAAAAAATTTTACTTTGAGAAGTATCCAAGCAAGTGTACTACAGTCAGAGATATACAAGCTGCTACACAGAAAACAAACATTTGTGAGCCAAATACTTTTTACATTATCTCCTGTATCCCTATATTAAATTACTGCACTTACCACTGTTTTCTCCATTTCTATATGGAAGATTATATTGCTTTCCTTGTACTGTAGAAGAGTATCACAAAAAAAAAAACCCCACCATATTTGGATGATGGACAGCTTAGTGGTAGAGTGAGTGATCCCTTGGCATGTACAAGACCCTAAGTCTGATCCCTAGTACTACAAAAACAACAAACAAAAATTAAACCTAGTTTTAGTTTAAAGGTGGCATATGCATTAGGAAAACGATTATAGGCCTCAAAATAGGAAAATACACCATGTATTTGTTAATTTGCAACAAGATGTTGAATACCTTTTGGAAGGCTATTACCTATAGATGTAGTTTTCAAAGTAGGTAGCAAAAAAGCTCTGTGAACAAAGAATATAACTCAGACAGTTGGTAAAGCTACAATTAAATGGACTTTAGAGGTATATCCTTTTCTCCTCAATGTAAAAGCTCAAAATTTTCCAAGGAAACTACATCGGAATGTTGGAATTTCTCTTTAAATGTCATGTCTATATTTATTTGGGGGGATGAAAACCTGAATCTTCCCAACCTATTTGAAATTATCTATAACACACACTTCTTAAGTATTTGACTTAACTCAGAGTATTTCAACTGAGTTAGAGAATACTACCTCATGAAACACTGCCATAGTTTTCTTTCATAAAATTTACAATATAAAAATCTCCACCTACATTTGGAGTATCAGGTCAGCTCTATAAATACAGTTCCAAAGATCATTCCAATGGCAAGCCAATGCAGTTTGTTTATCCAATGAATCTTCTCTTTTAAAAAAACAAAAAACCCAAAACCCTCTGGTACTCACTTTAAGGCCTTGGAGAAAAGAGTGTCTGGCAGCCTGGTGAGAACATTGTGCTGGAGATCCAGCACCTCCAGGGGAATGTGCTCCACCAGCGCCGGGATGTTGTGGATATGATTGTGTCCCACCATCAGTTTCCTGAGACTCAAGCTACTCAGAATTCTGAGAGGAAACAATGCATAAAAAGCATACTTAAATCTTTCTAAGTCTATCAAAGGCTATTTACTAAAAATCAGCCAATCAATTTAATAGAAATACATCTTTCTAGACTGTATAATCACTAACAAGTGCCCAAGCCAACAAAGCAGCAAGACCATATGTTACCCACCACCCACCAGGAAGTCAATAAGGTCATCCTGAGAAGAGGTAAATTCACGAACACAAGCAGCAAAGAAATCTAAGCTAAATCCATTCATATTTTAAGTCTAGACAGAAATGAAGGTTAGATAACATTTATTAATAATTTCTGTGGATTTAATATATCAAATTTACAAAAAAAATTTCATTGAAATACAAACTATTCATTGAATGCTTGAAATGTGTAAGACATTTAACAATATTCAGAAAGATTATGGGCCTGACCCGCCAAAGATATCACAGTGAATAGTAAATGGTACAGTTCAACTTTAGAGGCTGTAGATAGACCTCTTTTGTTCCATGTGGGTTGTTTTTTTTTTTTTGGTGGTACCAGGGAAACTCCAGTCCTTGTGCTTCCAAGGTAGGTGCAGTACCACTTGAGCTAAATCCTCAGCCCTACATAGACCTCTTTTGCTACCAAGCCTCTAGCTTAATTTTTAAAACTCCATAAGCACAAATTTTACATCTCAGTGCTTATGAATATAAACCTCCCTCTGCCCCAATTCTTCAAAGCACCACTCTCCTTCTGTTCTCCTTAGAGAAATCCCACCACTTGGTAAAGTTCAGTTCAAATACCATCTTCTCCACCAAACATTCTTTAATTATTCAAAGTTCTTCTGAATTTCTAAAACAAATTTATCCAGTGTTGTGATCAGGAGTAAAGGCTTCTGCAGTAAGGATGACTACATTCAAACATAGCTTCCATGACTTCCTGGTTAAGAATTACCTTGGACGAGTAACCTAACAGCTCTTTAGTTTTCAAATTTCCAAAATAACTGTGACAACACATATACAGTAAAATTACTATAATATTAACTTTTAAATCGGGCCTGTTGGTGCCACACCTATAATCCTGGCTCTCTTTGAGGCTGAGGCAGGAAGATCAAAAGTCTGAAACTGACTGGGGCAATTTATCAAGATCCTATCTAAAAGAAAAAAGAAAAAACTGGGCTGAGGATATAGCTCAGTGTGAAGGCATGGGTTCAATTCCCAGCATCACAAAAAGGAAAACAAGGGCCAGAGATTTTGCTCAGTGGTTCTGGCACCTGCCTAGCAAGCATAAGGTCCTGAGTTCAATCCTGGTACCAACATACAACAATACTGGGCATGGTGACTCACACCCACTAATAATCAGTACCACATACCACTATGCCAGGTGTGGTAGCTCATGCCTGTAATCCTAGCACTTGGGAGGCAGAGGCAGGAGACTGGTGATTTCAAAGTTTGCCTGGGCTATGCACTGAGCTGAACTACAAAGCGAGAACCAGTCTCAAAAAAAAGGAAAGCAAAACAAAAAAACTATTATTACTATCATATCATCAACCTATGCCAGGAACTTGGTACATTTTATAATACTTATCTATGTATGTCACAATATCCTCTTATTAAGGTTTTTACAGGCCAGATCATGTATTAGCTATCATTATATTCCTTATGATATATCCCACCACCAGATACTCAGCAGGTATTCAATATTCACTGAACAATTGCAAAGCAACTCAAACCTAGGAAAATAAATAAATCCAAATATACATATATACACACATTCACATGTATACATACCTCATAGGAACTTCTGTGAGGAGATTGTAGCTCATGTCTAGTATTTCTAGCTTCTTTGCTTCACAGGCCCAATCAGGGACACATTCCAGCAAGTTTCTACAGAAAATACATAATGAAAGACATCATTAAAGATGACAAGTTGTATCCCCATACAGTGTAAGGCTGAGTTAAGGAAATCAAAAATTCAAGCACAGCCTGAGTTACGTAGCAACTTCATGAGAACCTAAACAGTCCCTGATACTGCAATTAAAAAAAAAAAAGACAAGACATTTTATGGTATAGATCTTGAGTTGTCCCCTGAAGGCCATGCATTGAAGGCCTGGTCACTGGATTGTGCACTATCAAGACAAGGTCAAACCACGAGGAGGGGAGCCTAT
This sequence comes from Thryonomys swinderianus, assembly GCA_004025085.1. Taxonomy (NCBI): domain Eukaryota; kingdom Metazoa; phylum Chordata; class Mammalia; order Rodentia; family Thryonomyidae; genus Thryonomys; species Thryonomys swinderianus. Next base: position 11,239 of record PVIC010038942.1, read on the forward strand.
GGAAGGAAGTCCGGCCACTGGGGTCACACCCTTGAAGGGGATATTGGGAACCTGGCCTCTTCCTCTCTCTGTTTCCCAGCTGTCTTGAGGTAAACAGTTTCTTCTATCATGTGCTCTCTTTATGACTTTCTGTCTCACCACAAGGTCCAAACAACCATGGACTGACACCTCTAAACCATGTGCCAAAATAAACCTTTCTTCTTTCACATTGTTTTCCTTGGTATTTTCATTTTGGTTTTTTGAGACAAGGTCTTACCAGGCAGTTTAAGGTACTCCTAAACTCATCATGTAGCTCAGGTTGGCTTTAAACATGAGGCATCCTGCCTCAGCCTCCTAAGCTCTAGTATTACAGGTATCCACCATTATGCCCAGCTATCTCAAGCATCAGCATTGCAGAAACGTGACTAACACACAAAAGGAACTCATTGCACCCAGACAGCAATGTTAATTAGCCTATTAAGGGAGAGACACATCTCCAAAGCATTCCCTCAGGCCTTATGTGCAACAAAGCAGGCAGAGAATGCTGTTAAATTAGAGGGGTGGGGAGGAACAGGTACCTGAATATATATGGTAATACTGGATCGATTATGCTATATGTTCAAACATGGTTAATAATGCTTCCAACAGTAGAAAGGCAAACATGGTAGAATGGAACAAGGGTGAGGTAAGGAAAAATTTAGCAGAAATGGAATTTTAAACAAACTTTACCAATGAGTAGGAGTTCCACAGATAATTATAGGGAGAAAAAAGCAAATTGTAAAGAAAATAACAAATAAAGTGAGGATGTAGGGGTAAAAGATAATTAGTGGGAGGAAAGTTTCAAACTACTGAAAACATGATCTTAAATGTTCAGTAAAGTATAAAGCAGATATTTAGTCAAAGGACATTTCTGTTTTCAGATAGGACCCAACTTCTCTATGCCTCGAGTTATCCATCAACTGATGGGTCAGTTTAATGAGGCAGAATGATGTGCTTTGTAAGAGAAATGTACACACTGCTGGCAGCACAGTGAAAGTAACACTGCCCGAATAGGCCAAAGCAAGCTCTCTAAGAAATATGACTTCAGGGTTAGTATCTGAAGAAAGCTATACTGTGGCCCTGTATGAGGAAGGCATTCCAAGAAAAAGGTGCCAGCATAAGACAAAGCAGAGACTAGGAAAGAAATGGCATGATATATGAGGGAAATAAGCAGTTGAGTGGTGCTGGAGCAATTAGTGATGGGAAACAGAAGCAGAAAAACTAGACTAGAAGCAGGCCTGACCATGCCTGGAAGGCTGTGATTTGACTCTGCTGATATAAGGCCTCAGTGAAGGGTTTATAAGCAGTGGAAAAGACAGTATCAGCTTTGCACTTTAAATAGATCACTGTGGAACATGCTGTCCGTCGAAGTGGTTCTAGTGATAAAAGAAAGAATAATTACAATTGCAGACAAGAAATGATAGAAGCCAACACAATTAATAAAGATGAGGAAAGGAAAAGTAAAGAGAAGGAATTCTAGAAACATTTTGGAAGCAAAAATTAAAATTATTTGAAGGTAGATTTGATGTAGGAAGGAAAGCACAGTGAAGGATAAGAAATTACTCTCACGCTTTTGGCCCAAAAATATCAGGGAGATAATAATAACAGAATCTGAAAGAGACACAAGACAAACAAGCAAAGGTGGGGTAGAGGAGTGAGTAATGAGTTTAATTTTGCACATATCTGAGGTACCTGGGGATGTGCACATCAAAGTATCTAGTGCAGAGTGGAGGTAAAGATTTCACACTGAGAGAAGAGGGTGACACCGACACTTGAGTGCACCTGAACTTACTGGGACAATGGAGATCGTGTCCAGTGACAGATGCACTGATCAGGTAAGGAACCCCGGATATAATTGACCTCTGAAAGGCTAGCTAAGGAAGAGGAAGACACAAAAGAGCCAGAACCAATGGCCTACGTGGCAGGGAAGAAAAAAGCAGGTTGCATTAGCCAGTCAAGGAGGCAATAAGTTCAATGAAAAGGGAGCAAGTGTCAACCCACTGGTAGGATAAGGAAAAAGGAACTGAGGAAACTGAGGCAATAAATGCAAACAATTCTTGAGAATAAGAATTTGGGGGCTGGGGGATTTTGCTCAGTGGTTCTGGCACCTGCCTAGCAAGCGCAAGGTCCTGAGTTTGATTCCCATACCAAAAAAAAATGAGAGAAAATAATTTGGACAAAAAGGAGGTGAGAGTGATGAGACAGCAGTAGCTACAGGGATTGTGAGGTAAAGTAACTCCTTCATGAAGACAGAAAAGATATAAGTATTTATACATACTGAGAAAAAGGAAGACACTGAACACATACAAGAGGAGAAGAGGACAAGAGACAAAGTCCAGAGTGGTCAAAAGCACAGAAAGCTGGACTGGCCTTGAACAGAGGAAGGAAGTTGAGAATGGGCACAAGTCTACATAAACTCAAGCAGGGTGATAGGAAACCAGCAAAATTACCCACAATGGCCTTTACTTTCTCAATCAAATAGGAAGCAAAACTCACATGTGTGAGACGATGGGATATAAAGGAAGTAGTATAATTGAGAACATACACAAGTGTATTAGAAGGAGCTGACAAGGAAAAGAAACAAAAAGCTTCAGATGAGGTTGGAAACTGAATTTAATGGTTTCAAACAGATGTGATTTTCTTCAGCAATGATCAAAAACAGTAGAAAAGGTAAAATGCTAGTAGTGATCTGTATCAGGATTTTTCTAAGAAAATATCATAGGAAGATATGCATAGAAAGGAATCTAAAATGACAGCCTAATATTAATAAAGTAACTACAAAAAGAAATTCAGCTGAAGAGATTACTCTATACTATGTATTTTGTACCAATCATCTCATTTAACCATCATAACAAATTTGACCAATACAACCCTGTCCACTGCCACCTGACAGCTTCCATCACTCTACACTCAGAGCATTTATGTCTGAGTGTTGATCTCTCAACAGATTACAAAACTCAACCACTGAACCTTGAATACTTAATGCATTGTTCAAAATGGATGAATAAGAATCTATAAAACCTCATTCCTAACCACCAAGAGAAATAAGGTCTTGAATATAATTCATAGCTCCCCAAAACTCAGGCTGGCAGTCATGAAAATATAAAAATAAATAAAATGGAATTTTAAAAATTTAAAGTTACTATGTAAAAATCAAGAATTAACAGCAGGTGTGGTGGCTCATGCCTGTAATCTCAGCACTTGGGAGGCAGAGGCAGGAGGACTGCTGACTTTGAGGCTTGCCTGGGCTACATAGTGAGCTCAGGGCCAGGCTGAACTACAAAGCAAGACCCTGTCTAAAAAAAAAAAAAAAAAAAAAAAAGAATTATCTGATTTTGACCATGAGAGGTGGTGACTGCTTCCAACTCAAATTTGAGGCCAGCATATTTAGCAAAACTCTGTCTTAAAATTTTAGAAAGCTAGAGATGTAACTCAGCTCTCCTTGGGTTCAATTCCCCTATTTACAGCCCTACAGAAGCACATTACTACTATAATGATAGTCCATGATGGCAAAACTTTCAGACTTTAATGATACTAAGAGTTCAGTTCACCACCACTGTGGGAGGCATCCTCCTCAACACACAATCTTTTAGAAGGGATAATTTATAGGCACCCTTCCATTCCAAGAGTCCTTCTTTTTTCTTTATTAATTTGAATCTTATTGGTACATTATAGATACACATCATGATTACACTCAACACTGGGAACTTGTATCAGTATATGACATGACTTAATTCTCATTTTTCCCCCTCCCCTACCCACCTTACAACCCCCCGCCCCTATATGCACAAGCTTTATTTCCTTTTTTTTTTTTTTCTTTTTTTTGAGATGGGGTCTTGTTTTGTAGTTCAGGTTGGCCCAGAGCTCACTATGTAGCCCAGGCAAGACTCGAACTCAGCAATCCTCCTGCCTCTGCCTCACGAGTGCTGGGATTACAGGCATGAGCCACCATGCCCAGCATTGTTTCCTTTTTTTAACCATCAAATTTTTTTCTTTTCCCTCCTTACTTAACCTTAAACCCCACTTCCCTTTGGATATTTATTATTTCACAATATCTAACATGCATTCTAGAACTCATTTACATCTTCAGTTTCTCATACCAGAGAAGATACAATATTTACACCTTTTTCACTTATGAATGACCTATTTCACTTATGAATGAGAGTCCTTCTTTTAACTATAAAGCTATTAGACTTATTATTCTGACTGATTTCTTTGCCTTCCTCTGGATTATCCAAGTATTTCAATATTTTTAGATTTCTTGTACTTCAGAACCGCCAAAGAATTCATATCTAACTCTTAAGAATCAAACAAGCACTACCACCATGAGACGTCACACTCACCGGGAGAGTTCCAGGGAAGTGAGTAAATTTGGCACAGGGTAGACATTCACTGCTGTCAGTCCTGTTGAAAAATGAACAGGTGTTAATGACATCTTCCAAAGCAGAAAGCAACCAAGGGTGACCAAAAGAAAGGTGGCTAAGTAAAGTCACAAGACAAAAACTGACAACTCAAATTACGAAACATACAACTATTGGACAACTCACTTTGGCTAACTGATCCTGATCCTGGTCTGGTTAACTGATCCATCAGCTACTTAAAGAATCCTGTTGCTGCATTGGGTTTAGGTGCAGTTGTTAAATGTCAACAGTAACTACTTGGTGTTACTAAGTTAGAGCATTTTTCAGCAACAGTCTAAGCTTTAAAGTGTAACATAAATACAGAAATAATCCTTACATGTACCAATCAATGAATTTCCATCAGCTGAATACAGCAATTAACCAAAAGGCAGATTAGGAAACAGAAATGGTACCAGCTCCCAGAAATAACCTCTTACTTTCTTTTTTTTTTTTAGAGACAGGGTCTCGCTTTGTAGTTCAGGCTGGTGCTGAGCTCACTATGTAGCCCAGGCAAGCCGCCACGAACTCAGCAATCCTCCTGCCTCTGCCTCCCGAGTGCTGGGATTACAGGCGTGAGCCACCACGCCTGGCACTGTGGTATGTGCTATTGATTGCTGGTGGGCGTGAGCCACCACGCCCAGCATTCTATGTGGTTACCGGGATCGAACTCAGGACCTTGCGCTTGCGAGGCAGGCCCCAGAACCACTGAGCTAAATCTCCGGCCCAGTAACCTCTTACTTTCTTTTCTAGACACTGCTCTTATAAGGGCAACAGTTATTATCCTGACTGAATTCTACAGATGGCTTTTGGCTATCTACACAAATAAACATATACAGTATGCATAAGTTTTTGTCTTCCTTCACTCCACAGTATGCTAGTAGAATTTGTTCCTATCACTGCACATGGTTATAGTTTATTCCCATGCCCATATAAAGTTGTAAATATGCCACTGTTTATCCAGTTTAGAGCTGACAGATCTTTAGTGTTTTCTACCTCGGGGTGACTATGAACAGTGCTTCTTTGAATGTTTTCAGTCTATGTCTTTGTGAATTAATATGTGCATTTATTTTGAATACGAGCCTAGAAAGTTCAAAAGTGATTATATTAAAGACACTCCCAACAATTGCCCCGGTATCTTCAGTCTTTTTCACTGTTGTCATCATGGTGAGTATACTGTGACAATACCTGGGGGATTCAATCTGTTTATCTCCAATGAAGAGTGAAGCTGAGTGTCTTTTTTCTCTATTATATGATCCTCTGGATAACTTCTTTTGTAAAATTGGGTTCATTACTTTGAGGCACCAAAACTGTAACTGTTTATGTTAATTCTTGTAGGTTGTAGAATTGTTAAATTCTGTTAAAGGTGGGCATGGTGGTCCACTCTGAGAGGCTGAGGCAAGAGAATCACAACTTTCAACCTACACTGAACTTAAAGAGACTTAAGACTGTTTCAAAAAAAATTTTTTTTTTTTTTTTGCTTTTTGAGACAGGGTCTCGTGTTGTAGTTCAGGCTGGCCCTGAGCTCACTATGGTGCCCAGGCAAGCTGCCGCGAACTCAGCAATCCTCCTGTCTCTGCCTCCCAAGTACTGGGATTACAGGCGTGAGCCACCACGTCTGGCATGTGTTTCAAAAATTTTTAAAAATTTTAAAAAAAGGACAGGGATGTACCTCAGTGTAAAGTTCAAAGCCTAGTATCTTTTTTTTTTTTT
>PVIC010038943.1:0-17367 GCA_004025085.1 Thryonomys swinderianus
GAGTTATGGACAAAACACATTTAAACTGCAGGCAGAGAAGGGATGCATTTTTTAAAGAGAAATTTTAGATCCTTTCCTAAGAACTCTGGTGTTTCCTATCTTGGCCTTCTTACTCATTTCAGAAATGTGTGTCTCGTCTGTCTTCTGAGTCACATGTAGTAAAAGGGAGGTTGTGTTATCTGAAAAACTGAAAAGAATGTCAGGCAGTGGATGCTCTGAACATTACCAGAACACGCTCTCTTGGCAGAAATTGTGGAAACAGAGTGCAGAAACAGTCAAGCTATTAAGCTCACTCTGTAGAAGAACAGAGCCTTACTCAGAGCAAGAACTTCACTTTAAACAGTGTCTCCACATTCCCAGCCTACTACACAGAACCATCTAACATTTCTCTAAGACTGGTTGAATCCATTTCCTCTCTGTCTGAAGAGTACCTTAGTGGTAGAAGTTGTCTTATGGTTACAATAACTTTCCCCAGAGACTCCCAGCCCACAGGGTAACTGTTCCTCAGTACCATGCTTCAGTGCACACAAGGATCCCAGTCTTGGTCCAAACTAAGCTTCCTGCAAGTTGACACTGACTGTGAGCATCTGTTGACAGGATGACTATGCACTTGTAGTCTTTGGCATCTCCTAAGTCTTGTTATATTTTACCTCCTGGACCCTGGATGCCCAGTTGTTATCTGCCATGACTACAGTAGTGTTTTCTCTCACGGTTTGTGAGCTTTGTATTTCTAACCCAAAAAATGAGGGATCAAAGTTTCCTGAGAACTTGAAATGTGCCCAATGCTCCCTCTATAAGTTTCTCATTCAGTGGAGGACATAAAATCTCAGACAGAAAAGTCAAAGTCACCTTGTGCTGAAATAATTGGGAATTTTTTGGGCCGGAGGGTTAGCTCAGTGGTTCTGGAGCCTGCCTCGCAAGTGCAAGGTCCTGAGTTCAATCCCCGGTAACCACATACAATGCTGGGCATGGAGACTCATGCCCACCAGCAATCAATACCGCATATCACAGTGCCGGGCGTGGTGGCTCATGCCTGTAATCCCAGCAACTCGGGAGGCAGAGGCAGGAGGATTGCTGAGTTCGAAGCTTGCCTAGGCTACATAGTGAGCTCAGAGCCAGCCTGAACTACAAAGTGAGACCCTGTCTCAAGAAAAAATAGTAATAATTGGGAATTTTTTTAATGGGACATTAGGAAAAAGTGGCAAACAAGTAAAACTAAAGGGAAATGCTCTTCTGAGAGTCAAAGTGACTGAGTTTTGGAGGATGGAAACAGAAACTAGAAGTTTCTTAGCCTAAATTTTAAACTATATATTGAGACAAAATCATATTAAGAACTGAAGTAAAACAATCATCGATACTGTTTAGTTATTGTTACTTATAATCTCCTGAAGTACATCTACCCTCTTTTGTCTTGTTTTGCTTTCCTTAAAATATCTGCCGTAGAAAGGCCTTGACTACTGATGGCAGGTGTTTCAGGCAAAGTTACTCAGCAATTTCATCACATCTCTCTTTTCCAGAAAGCTTTCTCTTATTTATTCATAACATTGCTCAACATTTTATTTTTTTAAAACTGAATTCTTTATTGGTTCATTTCATATACAGCTCACAATCACACTCAACATTGGGGAATTGGTACCAGTATATGATATGAATTAATTCTCATTTTTACCTATATCCCTACCCACCCCCAAACCCCACCCCCCATATACACGCTTTCTTTTTCTTTTTAAATCATATTTATTCTTTCCCCTTGAACATTTTATTCTTTTGAGTAGAGCCTATTTGTGTCCTTTTTTTTTTTTTTAAGACGGTCTTGCTTTGTAGTTCAGGCTGGCCTTGAACTTACTATGTAGCCCAGGCTAGCCTTGAACACAGAGCAATCCTCCTGCCTCTGCCTTCTGAATGCTGCTATTATAGGTGTGAGCCACCATGCCTGGCATTGTGGTATGTGGTTACTGGGGACTCAGGACCTTGAGCTTGCTAGGCAGGCAATGGAACCACTGAGCTAAATCTCCAGCCCTATGTCCTCTTACATAGGCAAACAAAACTAAAAAAACTTTTCATAATCATGGAAGAGATATTTTAAAAACTATAAATACATGTTTTTTTATAAGAACAAAATTTGAAAATTTAAGATTAATTTAATGTTGACAAAAATTCTTATAAATATTTAAACAAGGAAAATGAGTTGTTGACAAATAATGTATCAAGGTCACATCCAAAGACAATAACAGTTCAGTAGGATCACTTTTTATTTTTTATTTTTTTATTACAATCAACGAAGTAGATGAGTTTCTGGATTTTTTTTCCACAACATTCTTAGCATTAAAGGCAACTCCTTTTGAATTTAAATATTAAACATGATAAGCTTGAGATACAAACCCAGAACTGCCTGTCAGTCTCAACCCAATGCACATCCATCCTACGGGGACTAGAATTAGTATTTCCAAACTCTAGTTCATGTAATTATTTCCCCCATTGGACAATAAAATAAAAACACTAGTTCACTGAAAAATAGTTGCTATAGTGCCAGGGGGAGAAGTAGGTACCAAGGAAGGATTCTGCTAGAACTTTGCAATGGTGGAAAAAGTTCTAGCAAAGGGAAAGTCACACAGATATGCTGACTAAAGATCCCAGGGAAATCTGTCTCTTCCATTGTTCAATGGTTCAAAGATCTTCCAAAGACAAAAATACCACAGTACTATCATCTCCTGGGTAAAGCATAAATCGATAATTTTCCTTTGAGAACCTTCCTTTTTTGGCACTAAAATCAAGGATGGTTTTCAGATATTTTGTGTCTGTAAAACAGGTTCCCAGAATAAGATTTCTAGGCCAAGAGGTATGTGGATTTGTGGTTTTATCAGAAATTGTCAAAATGTCTTTTGAAGTATTACACACAATCACTCCCTGTCAGCAATCTGTAACCTTCCTTTTTTCCCCCTCTGTCAGTTCTTCTGTATGTAAGCATTCTTAATTTTTTTCTTAAAGTTATACAATTTTTCATCAGTCTTCTTTGTAAAAGTGGTATTTAATTTCATGTTAATGTACATTTATTAGTGAGATTGAGTTTCTTTTCATAGATATATTGGTTATGTATGCTTTTTCTTTTATCAATTGCCTATTCATCTCTTTACCCATTTTCCCATTAGTGTGTTTTAAAATCAATTTGTAGGGCCTGAGATTTAGCTCAGTGGTTCTGGCACCTGCCTAGCAAGTGCAAGGTCCCTGATTCGAATCCTGGTAACAACATACAGCAATACAGGGCGTGGTGACTCACGCCTACCAGCAATCAGTACCACACACCACAATGCCAGGCATGGTGGCTCACTCCTGTAATCCCAGAACTCAGGAGGCAGAGGCAGGAGGATTGTTGAGTTTGAGGCTTGCCTGGGCTACATAGCAAGCTCAGGGCCATCCTGAGCTACAAAGTGAGACCCTGTCTAAAAAAAAAAAAATCAATTGGTAGGCATTCTCTGTACAAATACTAAACTACATTTTACATTGTTTGAAGTTTGTCCACTCTTTCCTTTCTGCTTTGTTTTTATCTTCTTCATAGTAACTTCTTAAATATCCAGAGTATCTGTGACTATAGACATGCCACCACATCCAGCTTGTAGCAACTTCTATCCATGCACTAAAAATAATAGTACTATTTATTAATAGTTTCCTTCAGGGCATCTGGATTTTCCCTTATGCATGTGCACATGTGTGTGTGTGTGTGTGTGTGTGTGTGTGTGTGTGATTCTGGGAATCAAATTTAGCTTTATCTGCATTCTAGGCAAGTGCTAGACAAGGAAGATTTACTCCCAGGCCTCTGGATTTTGTCTTCTTAAGAACTACTTATCTTGGGCCGGGATTGTAGCTCAGTGGCACTGTGCCTGCCTGGCAAATTCAAGGTCCTGAGTTCGATCCCTTGTACCAAAACAGAACAGAACAAACTACTCATCTCTATTCTAGTATCTAAGTAAAATATCATCATATGAGACCATCATCACTTCTTGGGGGGTGTTCTGTGTGTTGTTGGACTATCCGAAGGTGTTAATTTCCCTTCTGTAGCCAGAAAGTCCTTTTGACTCTTGGAGACTCTGCAGTTGTCTGGAACCTCTTGCCTGCCAAATCAGTACACTGGTAATGTCGGGCCAAATTGAAGCCACACAGCACTGCCTATATACCCTGGTGAAGGGAGATATCAGAGGGAAGTCAGAGAAGACAGACATAGAGGAATGGGTGTGGCTGGATGCTGCATGGAATCAGCACCTTACAGTAGAACTGGAGTGGAATAAAGGGAGTGCTTAGGCCCACTTCTCTTGCATCAGAGTGGTTGATGCTTTTGCCTCTGAATTATAAACCCTGGGAAAGGTAAAGAAAGATTGAAGAGCTCTGTTTCTATATCTGGGCAATAATAGGTCCTATTCTTGTTAGTATCATGTGTGTTGTTCAAACTTTTCCTACGTTTGTAAATGAAGGGGACAAAAGGATTGATTTGCCTGTTCCCACACTTCCCCCAACCAGCCACACTGTGAGCTTCTTTCCTTGAGTGTTGGGCTCACCACCTGCTGAACAGAGATAGACTCTCAGCAGAAGGTGCCCTGTAGACAGTCACTTCTGGAGAATGGCCCTGATGGATGCTGGCCATTGGGTAGTTTGAGACCAATCTGTGGATGAGCAGGCCAGACTTTTCACTTCATCCATATGTGTCACGAGGCACAACTAATAAACAGAGGCTATTGGGGGGTGTCTGAGCACAGCACTGGGAAAAGCCCATAGTCTCATTTCAGGTGCTGCCCTTGGTATTTGACTTTCCAGCATGAATAACAGCCCCGCCTCTGCTGTCTGCAAGAGTCTAACCTTCTCTTGTACTGTGGAGTAATATTATTCTGCTCAGAATGTTTGACTCTCTTACTGTGTCATCTTCCAATTGGAACATTTCTTTCAGTCTTGTACAGGTAAGTTTCGATGAGGAGATACCACGCATTGTAAGGGAGGAAACATTCTAAAATTTTCTGCATAATCAGACAGATAATTCTGAGTGAATAACACAAGTTTGTGGATAACCAGGACTCAGAGCTGAAGAGACCATGAAGAATCTTCAAGAAACTCGTGTGTGTGTGTGTGTGTGTGTGTGTGTGTGTGTGTTGGGGGTGGGCAGATTAGACTCCAGGAGGTAGCAGGCCTTCTAGAGAAGTCAGGAGACAGAATTTAATGTGCTCCCTCCTTCATCCAGTAGGAGGGAGAGGCATGGTAGAGGAGCCCAGGATGGGCTTGGAGAAAGAGAGTGTGGGGAAGTAGCCTTAGCCTGGCACCTTGTCATAACTCACAGGAGGTTCAAGGCTGGAGATGGCAGAGAAGACTGAAAGATTCGAGATGAGAGAGTTGCAATAATCCCCCGCAGATCTGACTGGCGCGTTGCCACTGATGAATTGCTTCAGAACCAAACATGGCAAAGCATGTTATTATGGGTACCAGGCTTGGCATCTCACAAACATCGAAGAATGATCTCAAAAACCGAAGAAGAAGGTTAGGAGAAGTTTTGTTGCAAATAAGAAGAGAAGGAACAGTTCTTGGATGTTCAGGAGGGGGTCCTGAGTGAGGAGCCACGTCCTCCCTCCTTCCAGATTCACACACGGGTAAGCAGGTACAGGAAGGGCACGGTCATTTGGTTTTATGGTTGATTCTGGGAGTTAAAGGGACCAACCAGAACTCAGGCTCTCTCACCTTTCTGTTTCACTGTGTTTATAGTAAGTGAGCAGGCCCTGGGTTCCAAATATTCCTTGTAGTATGTTCCTGACAAAAATAGTTTCACAGGATTTTTTATAGATCCCAGTAGAAGCGGAAAGTGGTAAAAACCAAATAAGACATAAGAACTCCGAGGTACAGATAAAGAGGCAGAACTGGGTCTGCATAAGTACTGAGACAACCGTATACCCTACATCAAATGATTCCCCGACACCTACTGGTGGTCCTGGACATTATGACAGAAACTAGAAGTTTTAAAAAGTCATTGCATGAGATCTAATTCTTAGTCTCATGCCTTATCCTGACATGGAGTGAATCATGTCTTTTTCTTGTTCTTCTATCAGACCATTTTCCAAACTTAGGTCAATCTGACTTTTTCCCCCCATTTTTAAAACATTTTATGAGTCCATGTTTGCAGTACATAATGACCGCATTCATCACAGGGAATTGGTACATAGATGTATATGCTTTAATCCACTCTACTCCCCTTCCCCAGATCTTACTTTATTCACTAAATAACCCAGCAACTAAAAAAAATTATTTTTTCTAGAGCATTAAAAACTTCATAACATTTGGACTTTGTTGCTCTTATGTATTTCTGTCTTTGTCTTCCTCAGGAAAGAAACATTTCATGTGATTTCAGTTTATTATGGTGAGCACATTGACCCATGACTGGTTTGTGGAGTGGGTAGATTTTGGCCAGTACATTTTAAAAACAAAGTAGAGGAGCACAGAAACCATTGAAGTGATCCACATTTCACAAGGATGAGTGAGGTTGCATGAAATCTGCTTCAGTTATCTGCGAGAGTGCCCGAAGTCAGTGTGAATGTTCTTCCCACCGAGCATCACTTCTAAGGAGTTCATGAAGCACTGGAGACCCCCTTACTGGGGTAGCTCAGAAAGCCAAGCTGGACCTAGACACTCTGAAGCTTCCAGACTGCCAGCGGGTTTGCTCCCTCTAAAGAGCGCGGTGGGCTATGCACACTGGTAATTAAACAAGTGGATACATTGACACAGGTGCTATGGTGAAGGCAGGGTGAGCACATCAGTTCTGCCAAGAGAGAAATATGTTTATCTTGTACCGGGGTCTCGTCACAGAAGTTCCAAAGCAGACACAGACCAGATCTGAAGGAATGACTTCAGAGCTCCCATACACTTTGAACTTCATTCATGAAATTCATTTCATGTCATTTCATGAAATTCAGTTATTCTGATTTAAAAAAAAAAAAAACCAAGTTAAACCGGGTGTGGTGGCTAGCACCTGTAATCCCAGCACTCGGGAGGCAGAGACAGGAGGATTGCTGAGTTTGAGGCTTGCCTGGGCTACATAGTGAGCTCAGGGCCAGCCTCGACTACAAAGTGAGACCCTGTCTCAAAAAAAAAAAAAAAAAAAACAGGTTAAGAATATAAAAGCCATTCTTAGCTCATGGTGTTTTACTTAGACAAATTTCTCTCTCTCTCTCTCTCTCTCTCTCAAGTTGATCTTGAACTACTGGGTTGAGGTTATCCTCCTGCTTCAGCCTCTGGAGTTGCCAGCATGTACCACCATGCCTTGCTCATATTATTTAAAAATCATGCCCAGCATTGAAAAGCCCAGTAAGACCAACAGATCCGTTAGCCATTGCCATGGCAAAGACAGTTGATTAGAGTCCCCAAAAGGGGCCTGTGCAAGACAGCTTTGCTATTGGCCCGGGGAGGGGGAGGGGGAGGGGGGAGAGACTGAGGGTTAGAGTCTTTGCTGTGGTCTCTGTGGGAAGGAAGAGGCAGCACAAGGTGAGCAGGTCTAGGACCGGAAAGGGTAGCAGGTTCCCTGCGCTCTGGGCTCCAGTGTTGTCCCTGGCTGTTTGGTGCCTGGCCCAGGGAGCGTCCTGGAGAGTGACAGTCCAGTAAGGGAAGTGGCTGGGCTTGGAGACCTGGGGGTTGATTTGTTATTGAAAAGCATGCTCATGGCTGCTCATTATCCTTAGGAACTGACTCTCTTTAGCAACTTCCCTTCCCATGATAGTTCCTCCAGGGTCAGCAAGGCCCCAGATTCACGGTGAAGAATAGAGAGACGTGGCCGAATGACATGCATTGTGTGAAAGCACATGGTGGACTAGTTTTGGTCCACATGCTATAGAATTGTCAGCTTATGCTTAAGAGAACAAAAATAATGACAGACACCAAATCACTTACTACGGGAAATAAATTAAGAGTATTTCATAAACCTTTATATATATCGGGGTAAGCAAACACTACCACTGAGCTGACACTTTCAACTTTCATAAAGCATCTTCATCCTTCTCAGTACAAACTGAGCAGAGAAGCTGGGAGTGGTGCCTCATGCCCATAACCCCAGCAGTCAGGAGGCTGAGGCAGGAGGATCACTGTGAGTTCAAGGCCAGCTTAGTCTAGATAGTGAGTTCAGGATCAGTCTGAAGCATGTAGTGAGACCCTGTCTCAATAAAAAAGAAAAAAGAAAAGAAACAAAAAAAATCCTGAGCAAAGAAACTAATTTATGCTAATTTAAAAAATGTATCCATTTAAACTTAAAGAAAATCTTTCTCCCATTTTGCAACTGCACTGTACTTATTCTGCTCCAATAGTCCCCAGAATATAAATATCCCCTACTTGGTCTTTCCTAACTTTCACCGGGAAGGGTAATCACCAGAACAGAACACAGAATTCTCAAAGCGGTTCATGTCAGCCCTGATTATATCTTTCCAAGCCCTCTAGTAAGGCATTAGTGTGATTTCTGTGTTCTCATCATTTTACCAAAGCCTAATTAAAGTTTTTGCAGCCCGTCTTAATCTAATTACACCATTGTGAATTCCCAGAGGGTCAGGCTGGTGTTTTCCTTTCTCAAGTTCCTTCTTTGGGTCAAATCCTTTCCCTGCTGATCGGATCTCAAGTCCTCTTCCTTCCCCCACCCTGGGGCCTTGTGCCTGTTATTTCACATGCATTGCTGCTCTCTGTGTGGACAAATGAGACCGCGAACTCCCGCCCCTTCCTCATTTTACTCCTCACTCCTGAGCTTCTCCTCTACACCGGGTTCCTATGTGCTTCACGTCCTCCCCACAGCTGCTCAAGCTCTTTCCTCGCAGCCCCCTACACAGTCCCTATCCATCCAGCGCCATTATCTCATTTTGCTGTTTTTGTTTCAGTACTGAGATAACTGAACCTGGGGCTCCACACTGAGCAACATCACCAGCTCGTTAAATACCTATTTTTTAATTCGGAAGGCAGGATTATGGCCCAGGCTGGGCACTAACTCTCCATCTCCCTGCCTCACACTCCAGGCGTGCACCTGTCCTCTCCATCTAATGCTGGTCTCATCGGTTAGGTAGTCCGTGAACACTGATTGCCTGGATGACCCACCATGGAGCACAACTAAATGAATCTGCCTCAAGGCACAAGAAGTCTGGAGCGGCCGGGGATTTAGCTCAAGGTCTGAATTCAGTTCCCAGTAACCATATACTGCAGTCCAGGCGTGGTGGCTCATGCCTGTCATCCCAGCACTTGGGAGGCAGAGGCAGGAGGATTGCTGAGTTCAAGGCCTGTCTGGGCTACATGGTGAGCTCAGGGCCAGCCTGAACTACAAAGTGAGACCCTGTCTCAAAAACAAAAACAAAAACAAAAACAAAAACAAAAAAAAGGTCTAGAGAAGGTGAAGGCTGCTGTCAGCACTGTGAATTCGGGCCCTTGGATAGTCCACAGTCACAGGATGGTCATAGATGTGCACACGGTGGGACAAGAACCCTCAGTCATGTTCTTAGGGGACAGCAGGGAGGAAAGGTGAGGTGCACAATCCTTAGTGTTCATTTTTTTTTTTTTTGAGACAGGGTCTCCCTTTGTAGTTCAGGCTGGTCCTGAGCTCACTATGTAGCCCAGACAAGCCTCAAACTCACAGCAATCCTCCTGCCTCTGCTTCCCGAGTGCTGGGATTACAGGTGTGAGCCATGACACCTGGCAGGCTAAGGTCTTAAAGGGCAGTTTAAACCTGTCTCTAACGTCAACCTTCTTGCCCCATTTACTTGGCTACCACTGGAACCTTAAGAGACGGCTTTACTAATAGGCTTGTTTGTCCATGTTCCTTCACTGGATGTTATGAGCAAATGAGAACCATTAACACTGGTTTAAAAAAAGGGTGGGTCCCCCTTTTCTGCCTTATTTTCTGTCTGTGCTTGTTTCATGGTGGACATCTCACCGCAGGACATGGCTGCAGGGTCTGTACCCAGTTCTCTCCAATGTGCGCTCCTTTGTGCATAGCTGCAGTACAGTATTGGGCATGTGGGGTCGTGACCTAGGGCACCAGGGCTTAAATACTGTGCTTTGTGATGATGAGTCCCTCACTTGGCCTCTGTGGGTCTCAGTCTCTTCATTGATAAAATGTGGTAACAGTAGCATCTTCCATAAATGTGATGAAGATTTAAGGAGCAAACATGTGCCAGATATTCAGAATGGCACATGCACCACAGTAAGGTAATAGCTAATGCCAACTATTATTGCTGTTTATATATGTAATTAATACCCCAATGCAAAAACATAGTGAGCTTAACTGAATGTGAAATGATTAAAAGCTTTACTTACAGTGTTGTGTTTGTTTACAGTAAGGGTTGGAAAGCTTTCCACTGAAAAGAAACTACTTTTGTCACTTAAAGCAGTACTGTACAGTCATGCAGAGAGCCCCATCTTCCAAATCATGCATAGGCTGTGGATAGCAGGAGGTTGGTAGATCAGGCTGCCTACTGGTGAGGGCCTCTGGGAAGGGCTTGTGGCTCAAAGGCCACCGTATTCTTTTTTTGAACAGTGAAACAAAGATGTATAAGTCCTCTTGACTGCACCTATACAACGATCTTTAAATTGACTTCCTGTCTTACTAGCAAATAGCTCCTGACATGGGCCAGAGGAAGAAGGCTGTGGTGTGGACTCCATATTGTTTGTCCAGGGACAAACACACTTATCCTGTTTTAATGATGAAGACACTGAGGCTGACAGGGGCAGTGACATGTCCCGAGTCACACGCCCACATGTTGGGTCATTAATTCATTCAGTGTGTCAAATATACCTAAGACAAGGACAAGGAGCTGAGGATAAGGGTGGGCTGGGAGTCTGGGTCAAGAGAAAATGTGTGTGCTAACAAACACAAGGCCCTGCGCTCAATACCAGCGCCAAAACACAAGTGTCTGTACAGTAGGAGAGGACTGTGCTCATAATGCAGTGTCGCGGGTGTGCAGGGTTCACAGTGGGCTAGAATCCCGGGGACGGTATTGTGCAGACCCCAAAAGCGAACCAAATCGAACTAGGTCTTGAACCAAGACTGATACTTTGCAAGATGCCAAAAAGCGAGCATGCTAGTCCTCTTGACCACAACTGTGACACAAGTAAGGGTGACTCCTGGTGAACTAACTAAGGTGTATTTTAATCCTTCGACTTTAAGCTTAAATTTAAAAATTTACTCCCTTTCCACCGACAACTTTAGTTTATTATTACACACTTGAAACTGCAAAATGAAGAAAAATAACACACATCTTTACCTACCTGTTTCCAGACCCTTTTTCTCTGCATTCAAATAACAAGTGCCTGTGAACCTGAAGCAAGTTGCCACACACATTCTTCTGCACCAGGGAGCATGCAACTGAACCATCAGCTGTGCGGTTGTCGGGAGTTCAGTCACGTGTTCGCTGCACGTGTCCTCTGGCTGAGGCTCCGTGGGTGGACACTGGGGCCTCTGACTGAACAGCTCTGAAGCTCAGCCAAGCAGGGCTGAAGAATGTGGCTGAGATAGAGGCAGCTGGGACAAATAAGGTAACAAGTATTCAGTTACCCATCCCCTCTTTTTTGTCTTATAAATTACTTGCCTTAGATTCAGCGGCAATGCTGAAAGCTAATCTGAGTATTTTGCAAGAAAAACAAATAAAAAGCAGCGGTTTCTGGAGCTCTGCAAAGTAGAAACGTGCCCTGCGCAGTGGGCCGCTGGGTACCGAAGAGGCGTCCGCGTGCAGGTGGAGACAGGGAACGCGGGCCTCTGGAGCATGAGCTCATCCTGGGAGTAGACTCCAACCGGGATACAACCTTGAGAAAGAATATTCGCTCTGAATTAAACTCACAATAACACAGCGTGCTTCTACCGTGTCCGGTCTGAAGTTCTGAGCGCTCACGTCAGCACCAGTACTGGGAACTCTCAGCAGGGTGACCTCGGAATCAACATGTCACGTCACGGGGGCCTCTTCCCTCGCGTCCTCTCTTCTCTATCCTTTCCCAGGCTCCGCGTGCCTGCTTCGTGCCAGGGGCTTTGCAGGCGCTGGGGACTATGAGGACCCTGTTCACAGTCCCAGGGGGCTGGAGGCTACAGAAATATGGTCACAGATGCACGTGTAAAAAGCCAGTGCCCGTGGGCCTTACAGGAGCATGCCTGTCTCTAGAGAGCTCAGAGAAACTCAGGGGGCACACAAGGGCTGCACTGAACTTTGCCAGGAAAATGAGGGAGGGAAACTTGTAGGAACCCCAATCTCGCCAGCTCTGTGCGCTCAGCGAAGTACTTCCCCCCGAGGCCCGGAGTTAGGGAAGGTGGGGTGAGGCTGCAGAGGAGAAACCGTCCCCCGCCTGGGCAGACTTAGAGTTTCCCCCCCACACGGGGAGGGGCCACTAACACATCCTTTGTGGAGAAATGATGAGTGGTCACAGTCCCTCCTGTTCCTTGCCATGGAGCTTAAATCCTCTGAGATGGATTTCCCAAACCCCCCTTCCTTCACTCTCCTTCATCCTTCAAGTTCCAGTTGGAATGTTACCTCCTCTGAGAGTATTTCCTACCTTCTCCAGGCAGGCAAATTTGGATACATTTCCTAGCCCTCAGCAGTCTGTACAGTGTCCTTAATGCTTTTCCAAGTGGCGCTGTGACATCTGTATAACTCACTTGCCTCGTGGGCTGTGATTGTCTGCTTTGATTTTTCCACCCCAGTTACCAGCACAGAGCCCGCACCAGGAAGATGTTTGTTTACGTTCAAGTCCCTGTAGCTTCTCTGCTCTGTACCCCAGACCCCCACCCCGACTGTAGGAAAAGCTGCCTGCTTCTGTTAGTCACTTGCCAACTGGCTTTTGGCTAGTTTGGGCCAATGAGAGGCACTATTGGAAAGAAAAGAGAGGGTATTTCTTTCTCTCTCTGCTTTGAACAGCCACCGGGACAATGATCATGTCTTCGCCAAGGTTCCATCTTCTACTGTACAACCCTGGTCTGTCCCTTGTGACTGGGACTGGATTCAGCAGAGTATCAAAGTGTAAGTAGACACGGCTTCACACACATGGGGTGTAAACGTGGGCCTGGCTCTCTCGTTCTTCCAACTGCATGGTAAGCAACCTACACCTGCTCTGTACTAGGCAAAAAAAAAAAAAAAATTACTTCTTCAGTCCTTCTCACTTGTCCAAGAAAGGCCAAGGTGCAGCCAGGTGTGGCCGAGAAGCGCGCTGCGCTCTGCCCGGATCTGCCGCACGGTGGCGCCCTTGGACGCCCCTCCGTCCTCCACAAAGCGGCTTTTGTCCCTGTCCACACACAGCCGCTGAAGCCCCTGAGAGGGGATGACCCCTTCCCTCCGCGGTAACCTCAGGCAGGAGTGGCTCCCACTGGAGCTCACGAGCTGCGGCTCAGCTGAGTTCTGCACTCGGCTTCCTTTCGCAGACCCTGTCCAGGTGCCAACAGGTCCCAGGAGCCCCAGGGCAGCGCAGGCTCCCGCGATTCTTTGTTACAACCCCAAACACAAAGGGTCCTGTTATCACCTCCCCTACCTGGGCCAGGAGGCTAGCTGCTTGCCATCCTTCCAGGCTTTGGGGAACAGCGCTCTGGGGACTCCCTGGGGACTCCAGGACACCCGCTGTCCTTGCTGAGGACAAATCGGTTTTCTGTCCTGCTCTACAAACCTGTCAATGTTTCTCACCGGAGAAAGAGATTGTAATTTTAAGTTTTCATCATCTGAGTCACCCTGCCTCACAGAGAGTAAGAAAGGTGTCTAACAGCTTTTCTGATCTAGAACATTCAGTAGCCCTGACCTTGGGCGCAGACCTCTGGGAGCACGTGTCAAGTTCCCCAGCAGCAGTCTGACCTTCCTGACTAAGGAAATGACTTTGGATTCCAAGGGCTTGTTCATGCATGACAATTAGTTTTGTGAAGCTTCAGGAGCAAAGGGTAGACTGGACCAGGGTGCCAAGTGGGGAGCGCAGTGTTTTTGTTGCGGCCATGGGAGTCACAGAGTCTTGGCTGTCAGGCCAAGGAGGAAGCCACAACCCACCCCAGTGAGGAAGAGCCAGCTGCTGAGGGTGCCCTGGGCTGCTGGGGTGAGATACTACACTGACAGTATGGGGCGATATTAACTACCCTCCTCCCAGGGGCATGTGCAACGCACTTCAGAGGACACTTTGTGTGTTATTTCTAATCATCATGACCACTGTATTTGGTTAATATTGTTACGGTCATTGAAGAAATGAGAAAAGCTTGGCTCACGGAGGTTGAGTAATCAGTCCAGTGTTAATCGTTAGGGAAGTTGGGGATTGAAGATCTTTAGACTCTCAGACTCACTGTCCTCCCATGATTGTGTGTGACCTTGGGAGAATGGTGCTGACATTAGAAGATGGTGAGGAGAAGGTAGCTGGGAGGGGCTCTTCCCACACTGCACGGTTCTTTGTGGGGTTTCAAGTTCAAATGATAGCTTTGTCTATATGTTTACTGTGAAAACCAGTCTGAAATGAAGTCTTCGGGGGAACAGAGTCAGAGGGTGGGAGCAAAAGATCAAGGAACTCAGAGTAAACTAGACAACATTGGCTCGGCAGGGCAGGCCGGGTCTTCTGCGAATTCCATGGTCCCCTGTCTCGTCTCTACACCTTCCCAGCTTTGTTCTACCTGGGCAAAGTGTCTGGGGTGGAGCTGACTCCTCTGAAAGACAGTTTCTCTCCTGGTCTCTGAGCACCCACACGGGCTGGGCACCTCTTTTTTTTTTTCCCTTTGTTCCTACCTGGGCACCAAGACATCAGGCCTCAGTCCTGGTACTGGCATTGGCTCCCGAGGGCTGGTCTGCTACAGTGTGGGAGCGGAGTTCACTTCCGTTCAGGACAAAGGCTGCTGTGAGGAATGATCAGAAGCCTGATCTCTGAAGCTCCGGGAGGTGGAGGTGGAGGTGAAGAGTGTCTTCTTTGGGTGTCTCCACGCCACAGGGGGCCCGGTCAGCGGTCAGCGGGAAAAGCTGGATGCTGCTTATGGAGCGGGAACCTAGACAAGGCGACAGAAGCAGCACTGCTCAGTCCAGCCGGCAGAGGTGGCCTCCAGCACGTGGCACCACGGCCGATCCCTGGCGAGCAGTGATGGATGGTGAAGCAGTGGGTGGCAGAGCTAAAGAGCCTTTAGTGAGCCAAACCCACGACCGTGTTGGTCACAGGCAGCTAGTTACCACAGTATGGTTGAAGCCGTAATTCTCTCAAGACTGCGTCATGTTCCTGGAACTTCCAACTCTGTTTCCCAACTGATTTGTCCATCTACTTGGCCAGAGACACGGACCAGTTGGTGGGAAACCACACCAACCAGCCTGCCTTAGTAGGAGCATGGGAGTTCTCTGCCTGCCGAGCTGGAAACGGCAGAGCCTTACTAGTGCTACAGCGTGACTCAGTTGTTCCCGGAGGGGGGGGCAACCCCTGCTCCTGGCCGTGAGTCTAATTGTGCCCGATATCCCCTTGTTTTTCTAAGTGGGTGTTGGGAATTTCCTTGCTTAAGCCTCCTGGTTTTCCCTTCTTCCGGATTTAATGAGCTCATTTATTTTTTCTTTTTCACTTAGCAGGTTTTAGGGGCAGTTAATGAGTGGTGGGGTTCTTTATAAGAGCCAACTTGGGCCCGAATTTAGGGCATTCTTTTGCCATTTCCTGATCTCAAGTCCCCAAGGTCTCTCCTGGTTTCTCCCTAATTCTGGCAACTACCTTCCCTGGTGTCATTCCTGTATAGGGAAGTTTCTGGAACATAATGGCACTACAGCTTTAGGTTTTAGCCCCCACCCCCACTCCCCAAATGGTACAGAAGGGGCTGTGGCAGTATCAGGGAAAGAGATCCTCAGTTCGGTCTGAAGCTGCGGTGGGGTTTGAGGTGGGGGAGACTGGTTGCGAATTCCAAGGAGACTTGCCAGAGGCAGTTTAAACTTTTTTGTGTGTGACACTGGCTGTAAAGAGCTGCTAGGACCGAGCAGAATGCCCTAAATTCTCCTGATGCTTGGGAAACTGAGCCTAGAGACAATGAGAAGGAATGCAGTGTCCCCTTGGCGAGACCTGGAATTACCTGCAGTAGTTCAAGGCTAACTTTCTTAGAATTCCTAAGCTCCTCTAGGTAATGACTCCACAGCTGCCTGCTGAGTCACTCACTGGGAGCAGCTCAGCCCCAGTAGTTTCCTATACAGTTGGCCATTGTCTGACCCATTTATTTTGAAACAGACAAATGCTGAACTGGGCACTTGGGCATCATGAGGAAAGATTAGACACAGTCCTTATGAACGTCCACAGCTCATCTCCATACACTGCGAGGATTCCTGTGCAGTGGAGGAAGACAATGGGTGAGGAACTAGAGGACAAGTTTGGAAACCTCAGTGTGTCACACTTCAATTGTAAACTACTTGTTTCCTGCAGAACCACCTAAGCTAGATCACAAAGCTGCCACCAGGAAGGCAAAACTCTTACCCTGCTTCTCTGTAGGGATCAGGCTGAGGGTGGCAATGGAGAGCCTGAGTTGCTCTCCTAAGCCTCCATACCAGCCAAGAGCCAAGGCTATTTTAGTCCAAAATCCTTGCAGCTGAAAGTACATGTTGAAGCATATTGTGTTCTGACTTCATACTGGACCTCAGCTGGAGAGGTACCCCCCCCCCTTACTGGTGTTGGGATTCTACATCTGTTTCCCAGGGCTGCTGTATAAAGCACCACATTCTCCAGAATATGAATTTTTGTAAGGTCACAGTGCAACCTATAGCACCATAATTCTGATTTTATCTTTCTCTGAGTGTGGGCAAGAAGCCAGAGCAGCTCAAGCAGGGTGAACTATGGTCCTGGTGAGAAGAACTAAAAGGTGGTCTGAAGGAAGGGAGACCAGCAGGAGGGTTTGTGCTGGAGAACTGTCTGGAACACAGGTGTTTCATAAGCAGCTGTCGAGATGGAAAGGGAGCAATCAGCAGTGCAGAGACATGGCTGGCCACCCCTCTGGTGGAGACATGAAGAGAAAGTTGGACCTAAAGGAGTTGATACAGACTGTCAGGAAGGCAGGAGACATATGGCCACTGAGGATCTGTGGAAAAGCAATCTTTGGGCTTGAAGGGGGAAAAGAGGGGAGAGTTACAGTCAGGAGCCAGAGTTCAGGGGGTCTTCAGATGGTTAGGAATGGAAGTGTGAGCACATCAGGTTCTCGAGGTGACCAAGCAATCATTCAGGCTGACATCCAGGGTTAACGAAGACTATTAATCACTTCCTCTTTGAGACACAAGATTATTTTAATTAAAACATATCACTAGAGTTAGGTATTGTAATATAGCTATGTAATGTAGGCTTTGATAGACATGAGAAAGGGAGTGGATGATATGTGTCTTATCAAATATTGAAATTTAAGATAAAATGATTATTGGGACTACCCACTTTCAGGCC
>PVIC010038944.1:0-17363 GCA_004025085.1 Thryonomys swinderianus
TCACGGCACGGCGGGCCCGGGGCCGCTGGGTCCGGTCCGTCCGCCGCAAGTTCCCCGGTTCCCTGGGCTCACGGCACGGCGGGCCCGGGGCCGCTGGGTCCGGTCCGTCCGCCGTAAGTTCCCCGGTCCGCTGGGCTCACGGCACGGCGGGCCCGGGGCTGCTGGGTCCGGTCCGTCCGCCGTAAGTTCCCCGGTCCGCTGGGCTCACGGCACGGCGGGCCCGGGGCCGCTGGGTCCGGTCCGTCCACCGCAAGTTCCCCGGTCCGCTGGGCTCACGGCACGGGGTCCGGTCCGTCCGCCGTAAGTTCCCCGGTTCCCTGGGCTCACGGCACGGCGGGCCCGGGGCCGCTCAGGACTAAAAGGATTTTGATTGCTAACACTGTCTAACTTGTTAAGTTAAATATCTTTCTTTAAGGAAACTATGAAACTAGAAGTCCTTTAATAAGTTTAATTTTTGAAAAGAAATCTAAACTACTCATATTAAATAAATCATACACAACTTACTAAAAGGTAAGAGGACGCAGGTATAAGTAGTTTCTAGGTGTGTCTTGGAAAGCGTCTCATATTCACTGACATGAGTCCTTGGTGGGACTCCCTGGAAGGCTTGGGAGAGGCAGCCAGGGTAATGGGGAATTAGGTTTAAATTCATTTTTCATTTCAGTTCCTACTTACCTCAACTGATCCAAGTTTTTGTCATTATTGCTACCATCATTATTATTTAATCTTAGTGAGTTCTTAAAATTGCCTCAGGCCAGGGCTTCTAATTGTATGCTTATTATTTAATTTCATTCTCAGAATCAGCCTCTTCGACAGACTATTTTTCTTTGAGGTAATCCTGATACCAAAAAAAATCCCATTTTCCCCTTTTTCTACTTTTCGTATTTTTTTGCCTGTCCACATGGTTCTCCAACTTTTCATCTATCCTAAATATGCATTCAACATATTTCATTACCTCAGAAATCAAGGTCACACTTCTTAGAGTTTCCTATGCATCTCTCCTGATGAATTCTATCTTCATAGGTTTTGTACTATGGGCATTACATATAAAGGAGTCTTAAAATATGTCATCTTTGATGTTTGGTTTCAAAATTTAACCAAATCATAACATATCAATACATTATATAACTTTGCCACCAAATACTCTTCCATCCTATAGATAGCCGCATCTACTTATTCTTTTATTAATTAAAGAACATTTAGGGGTTTTTTTGGTTGTTACTGACAATCTAGGACCATTCAAGTGAAGTTTTTGTGCAGATACGTTTTCAGCTCTATGGAACATACACCTAGGAAGGGATGTGTTAGATCATGCACTAACTCTGTTTAGGGTTTGAAAAATTGCCACGTTTTTTTCCATGTGATCTACACCATTTCCCATTTCCAGTAGCAGTGTATGTGAACCCCAATTCTTCCACATCACAGTTTTATACTTTTTATATTTATCCCTTTTGTGTAGCTATCTTCCTGTGTGTGAATACTCACTGATAGAGGTTGATTTCTATTTCTCTACTAACTGATAATGTTAAACATGTTTTAAACAATTATGGGTAATTTGTACATATTCCATGGAAAATACAGGTTAAAATTCTTTGTCTAACTTAAAAGGGAGCCATATTTCATTTGGCTGACTACTTATAAGCTTTTTAAAATGTATTTTCCACGCTAGTGTCCATTATATAAATACCAAAGTTTCCTTCTGTATTTGGGTTGTTTCCTCTTTCTTGTCTTCTTCTTGTCTCTAACTTTGCTGCCTCTTATTCTCCCTCTCAATACTGGAGATTAAATACAGCACCGCAGACTTCTAGGCAAGCAGTCTACCACTGACCAGTACCCTCAGTCTTTTCAATGAAGTAAGTAGTAGTTAATTGTTTTGTTCTGGGACACACTTTCACTAAATTACACAGGCTAGGCTCAAATTCGTGATTCTCTGCCTGGTTGTACCTCTCGGTGGCTGAGATTATACGCATGTAACACCACTTCTACCAGTCATTTCACTTCTTAATCAGGTCCTTCTACTTTTTTTAATTAATTTGGTTAGTCCAAGTTTCATTTTTTTTCACTGATGTAATGTTATGTTGCAAATCTAAAACCAATTGGATGACTTAAAATCTGAAGATTTGCTCCAGTGTTTATTTGTAAGCATTTTGTAGTTGCACTCTTTATCTTCCAGCTTTCAGTAATTTTCAGTTAACCTTTTCATAGATTTCATGAGTTAAGGACCCAGTTTCCTTCTCGTATGTGGATACCCAGGTTCCTACAACACCATTCGTTGAATAACTATCCTTTCCCACATTTAGAGTTTGGCATTCTTTGTCAAAAACCATTTGGGTAAAAATATAAGAGTTCATTCTAGAGTTGATTTTTTTGTTTCCATTCTAGAAATAGAAAAAGCATGGAATGTTGAGTCACTTGTCATGGGTGACAATGTCATAAATTTCTATTCAAATAAAGTTGGTTAAACTGATTCCAAATGCTGTGATTCTCACTGGACTGATTCTTTTTTAAAAACAATCTCCTAATTGGTAACATAATTTTTATGTATTCTCTGCTCACATATAGAGTTAGACAAAATATTATTAGAACTCTGTTTTCTACTTTAAATAGAAACCATGTCTAAATGCAAGAATATAAAACTCTTTCCACTCCTCAACATGAAAAGCTAGTCAGGACTGAGCTTATTATACAAATGTCAGATAATGCAAGTCCAAGGCGATGTTCTTTATTAGCCTTAGAAGAAAAAGGATAGTCCTCTGGTCCCCACAGGGCATCTAGCTAAGTCCCGTCCCTCAAAGATGGCCTCAACTCCTCTGTTACTTTTTTTCCTGCAAAACAAGAATTCTGAAATATCTAACATTCATTGTCAAGAATACCCTGTTTGAGAAGTACTTGATAAATAATGCATGTAAGGTTGTACTTCACACTTTTTATTAAAAGAACAAAAAAGCATATTAACCTCATGATTTTAAATCTATTGTTATACAATAAAACATACAGCATATTTACTGTGAAAACTGCTAATGGCTTAAATATATTCCGCAATAAAAGACACAGTATATAAAAACTTAAGAGTTTCATTTGTCCCTTTTTTTCCCTCAAATGTTGATCAGCCTCTATGATATTAAAGTCCTACAAATTTTTTTAAGAGTGTTTTTCTAGGATTGTAAATCTAACCATATGCTTACCAAACAAACCTGATTAACATTAGAATTTAAAGAATTTGAACAATATTGAATTTAGTACAGAAGTTAATTTAGTATATTAGTACAGAAGAAAACTTCCCAATTTATAAATTTTAAGCTAAGAGCATTGGGCCCTTCAGTAAATCTACAGACAGAAAATTGTATTCAAGACAGTACTGTTTGAAGGAAATTATTTTTATATTCTTTTTTTTTTTTGAGGCAGGGTCTCACTTGGTAGTGCAGGCTGGTCCTGAGCTCACTATGTAGCCCAGGCAAGCCTTGAACTCAGCAATCCTCCTGTCTCTGCCTCCTGAGTGCTGGGATTACAGGTGTGAGCCACCATGCCTGGCTGATGTTTATATTCTTAAATATCACACTTATTAGTGTGCCATGCCCAATAATGGAATGGAACTCATTAACTAGGGCTGACTAAGAGTGTCTAAACAGACAAAACCCCCAGTGACATCACTGAAGTCATTCGGTTCGGTCTGGCTGATATTTAAAGTCTTAGTCATCAAGGAGTCTAGTACGTTCTGGAGGGTGACCCAAGATGGTGTGAGTGGGAAGATGGGACAAGCTAGGAGTTCTACAGGTACGGGCTTTTGAACTGGGTCAAATAACAGAACCTGAAAGCCAGACAACCAGGACAAATGAGCAGAGAAAAAAAGTCAAAGCTTTCGAATTCAGCAATCCTTAGAATTGGGGTATTGTCAGAAACAGAAGGAGAAAGACACTGTTCAGAGTGCACATGCAGTAAGGGCTCCAACCTCTTGAAATGGTTAAAAAGTTACAAAAATGCATTTCAGTTTTGCAATATCTGCATTTACTCAAATTACAAGCAATATTTGTTATTAAATTAAATATGATGTAAGTCATTTGTAGAAACATTTCTGATTAAGCTTGGAATATCTTTAACCCAAGGTCATATTTGGAGCTGGCCACTCCATTTTAATTGGAAAACATTTCTCCATAGAGGACTTATCTAAATTTTTTTTGTTTATTTGCCTTCCCGTGTAATCCAACATGAACTGCCTCACTAAATATCCAAAGGTCAGGACCATTGCTTGAGAGGGCTCTCAAGCTACTGTTAATTCTCCAGTCTGCTCCTTGTTTATGCCCCTCTGACAGGACAAGTCATGGATCATTTAGAATCATTCTTAAGGGTCATAGAGAAAGCAACAGGTAGTGAGGGAAACATGAGGTCCATACAGCACATAGAACCTTCACCCAATGCACTGAGTCCTTAAGCTCCATTTCTCTCCATACAGTCAAACAAGACTGTGCACCATTGTGTGAAATCCTGCTTTAGGGAAAGAGGCCAGCCTATTCAACAGTGGTAAAGGGCTACAACTCATGACCTGGAGGTTAGAGGTATAACAATCTATGGTTCCCCCATTAGAATCAGTTTAGTATTTCCACAAGTATTCTTTATCTTCCTAATGCAAATAAGCATATTATATATTGCTATTATGAACTAAAATTGATTATTGGGTTCACTTTATTTTATTGAATTGTCTGGGTTTTGAGGTAATGTAACAATAGAAAATCCCTGAGCATACTTATTTAATTTTTTGGAAACAGTTCATTTTCATTTAATAATATTCAAATCATCTTAATTGCTTTCACTGATACATGTAATGTTTTGAATCTTAATAATTAGAGTTATTTAGCTTGCAAGGTAGCCAACTATGTACTGGAAAATGAGGGCAGGGCTCCAATTAATGTAGGAAAAGAATGTTTGCATTTTTTAATAATTTTTAAAAGGAATTGTAAGAGTTAGGCTCTGCCCAAAATTATAGATGCTAAGGACGGAAAATCACATGTGTTTGCTTAACTCATTTATCAGTATGTTCAGACTCAGTCCTTCTAAAATGTAGATTTGTTTAACTAATATTAATTAAGTATTGGACTGGACGAGACACACTGAAGGAGCCCCGGAAGCCAGAGAAAAGATATACAGTCAGCCACAGTCATGTCTGCATAGAAAATAAAAAGAGCGAAAGAAAAACTGTGGTTGCGCATCACTGAGTTCCGAAGTATCTCCGAGTTAACCCTCCATGTGTAAGTGCTGACCCGCAGGACGGACCATCCGGCCTCCGGCTCGTTCGGCTCTGTAAGGAGAATCACCTGCTCCTCACAGTAACCTCCGTCTGTGACGTGCACCTGGAGACTTTCCGTCGTGCGGAACCATCCAGGCATCTTTTCAATTCACGACGGATGTCTGGAAATGGGCTTCGAGTCTGAGAGTAAATGTAAAGCAAGCGACCTGAACATTTTGAACATTTATTTATTTATCTCCCTCAGGCCTATCATGACAGATACAGATACAGCGGCTACTCCTAGTAACAGCAGGCACCACCACTGACGGAGAGAAGGACGGCGCTGGCTGTGACTGCTGTCTCTGAAGGCGTCCTCACTCCGCGTGCACCTCCCTCCTAGACTGGGAGCTTCATGACAGCAGCTCCCGAGCCCGTGCGGCGCTTTGACTACACACGGCAAAACCTATGTATCCTATAACCTACAAACCTAAATATCTAGGTGCAAAACGCAGTCACTGGAGGAACAATCTCACCCCTGGGGGTAAGAGGACTCCAGATGCCCGAGCATCAGGGTGGGCTCCTAGGTTAGTGCTCTCTCCTAGCCACAGCGTGGCGTCGCGGTCCTGACGCGTGTTTTCCAAACACAGTTTCCCGAGAAACACAATACTAATGTCTTACAGCTGATTTCAGATCTCACCTCGCAACGTCAGAAACAGTGATAAGTGATGATGTTCCCTTTCCTTTAAAAAGCAGTAAATATGCATCTTGTCAGTTACAGCTTTTGGAAACTTAAAGAAAGATCATCTGCTTGGTTCAGACTCGGGAAGAGACGGGGGCAGACAAAGAGCCCTTGAGGTTTAAAAGTCTCATGACGATGGCCCAGCGGCCCCATGACCTGACACTCGGGCGCCTTGTGCGCATGGTAACCTGTAAGTACGGCACGCGCTCAGCATGTCCTGAGACTGCACGTGTTCTGAGGAATCCCGTTAATGTTAATTTAGTACCAAAACATCTGGCACTGTATTTATTTTCAGCCAAAAATGATCAACAGATGTTGGAGAATTTTCTTATAAAGATTACTTCTTAAATTTTATATTTTAATTGATTTACATTTTTAAGATAATGGGAATCCTTCCCTCTGTGCAGATAAGTCTCCTAGAGATCATATGCGGATCGGTTGGTCAGATATTACCAATTTTTTCTGCTCAGTAACTCAGAGCTATTTAGCCTATTTTCAATTCATATTTGAAATAAGTAGATTATGGTCTGTTATTTACCTCAAAGGTAAATTAGTAAGATTGGGACTCATTTAATTTTTCTTCTCCTACTGTATTCAAACTTTTTAAAAAATCAACATGACACCTGTGATATTATTTTGGAAATTTTCATTGTTAATTATCCTAACCAGCATATAACCTATAATATTTTCACAAATTTCCTTGGACAATAAATCCAGTGTGATGCAAATTGTTGCTGCTAACATTAGAATATATCGTACATTAAGTTACAAAAAGTTATTATATTTTCTGCGTGACCTCATATATTGATTATATTTTCCTGTATTGTTATTTATACTCTCATTACCTATGTTTCTGAACAGGAAAAACTGTTACAAACAATGAATTATTGAAGTGCTATGCTTATTTCTTAATTGCTCATTTTTCAAATCACCTACTTACTTATTTCCATTAGGTGTGAGAATTTTTAGGTTAAATGAAGATGAAGAAGCTTGATCCAAAATATATCAACCTCCACAAACCCTAATTGACCAGAAAATAAACTTGTCTTCACGTTACGATAACTAAGCCACCATCATCTCATACACCAGTGTGAGCTGTGTTGGTTTTGACCCCACTGGCATGATATCAAACCACTTTCAGGGTCTGCCTTCTACTAGTGTGTTTACCAAACAGGTTATAAATTTTATTTTATGTTTCTCTTCTAGCAAAATTGTAGGGATACATTTCTTTCCCATGCCATTTCTCTGTACCTTATACAATCTTAACTAAACTTGACAAAAGAATTTTATATGATGATAGAATTTCAAATAAGTTCTTTAATTTGTCAGGTATTGTTAGATTTAAACCAGTCAAAGAACACTAGTGTGACCTCAATCTTTCATCCAGAGATGTTCGCAAAGTCCCACGACTAAGCTGTTTGCATTTAATCATGGGACCAGAGTGACCATCTATGGGTTTAGCTGTGTCTGAATATATTCTAGTTATGTGATTTATTTATATTTTGTATTTATATTTACATTTATCTGTATTACATCAGAGTCCCTTGTTCTTCTAAGTATACATATATATGTGAATGTGCACACGTGTGGATATTTATCCCTAGAAGCTCTTTATATTTACATGAACATTTATCTAAGTACATATTTATTTATATTTCACCTCACTCACATAACCTCCTCTCATCTTCCATGTCTACATACGAATATATATGTACAACATTAGTTATCTTTCCATTAGTCAGGCAGATACAGCATGTATGCTACTATTCATCATCATTATTATTATTAATTTCTTGGTAAGCACACGAATGGGATGAACAGACCTTGAGAATGTTGAGATACCATACCAGTGGGATCAAAGTGAACACAGCTTATCCTGGTATACAAGGTGATGTTGGCTTAGTTGTAGTAACAGGAAGGATGTTAATATTCATGTACAGAAAGAGATTTCTGGACTTCTAATTTATATCAGTCTTGTTTATCAACTTAATAACAACTGATTTATTATCTACTTTTCCTACCTGTATGGTACATGAACTTATAGAGGTGACTCCATGTCCTCACTCAGTTATACATTATATTAAAGTACTATAAAGTATTTTTATCTGGCCCAAATGAAATCTGTATGAAACAGTGCCTCAGGGATTGAGAGCAACTGTAATGATATTACTAGCTGATGTATCTCTCAGCATACACAAAAAGAAAAATAGAAGGGCTTAGACATGTTTATTAATTACTTGATTCATATAGATACCACTTCATAAAATTAATTTTTATTTTTAATAAAAATTATGTAGTAAATTATAAAATAAAATCAGTAACAAACTATTATGCATGCCAAATTTATACAACAGGATAGAACTATTTGAGACTTGTATTTGATTTCAAAAAATACTCAATTTTGCTTCATCACTATCACTTTTATTTTAAATATTTTTTATTTTTTTTGAGACAGTGTCTTGCATTGTAGTTGAGGCTGGCCCTGAGCTCACTAGGTAGCCCAGGCAAACCTCAAACTCAGCAATCCTCCTGCCTCTGCCTCCCCCGAGTTCTGGGATGACAGGCGTGAGCCACCATGCCCAGCCACTATCACTTTTTAATGAAAAAGGATAAAATGACTATTGTAGAGCAGTCTGATAAAGTAATGCAAACTTAAAACATTGCAGAAGCAATGTGTCTTAAATTTTGAGCATGTACTTCCAGTACACAATTTGGCAAGAGAAGCAGTCTGCTTTTGAGAGTAAAAATGTAAGTCAACCTTCTTAAAGGTGAATGGGAACAGATTTAAACTAGTTTGTGTCAGCCAATTGCTTTCCTGGATGCCTGTTTTTGCAAGCAAACTCATCAATGACCTGTCATATTTATTACAGCTTCTACTCAACTACAGTCCACCCACTTAATCTAGTGCTCAGAAAGTAGTCAAAATGTAGGATTGAAGGTGGCATCTGACAATTTTACTGCTGAGGCACACAGTTTAGAGAAGAAAGCTATGAGATCTAACAGGATTGTGGGCATCAAACATTCTGTCCCCAAGGTGGCATATGAATGGATGTCTTTTGCTGCACACGGTCTACAAGGCACATACACTAATTTAGTCCATCCATCATGCTCGCTCTGAATGCACACCACTGTGGCCAGTTTAATTCATTGTTAATTAGAATCTTCTCAAAAGATTGTGAAATAGTTTCCATTTTAACCAGGGCATTTTTTGTATAACCTAACTGTTCTTTTCCTCATTATGGAACTCTGACTTAAGCATAAAGAAATTAGAACTGGTATTTTGATTATGGTACAGAAAGCCCTCCAAGAGACAATTAAATTGTTATTGTCTGGACAAGATTTTCAATTCAAAATTGAAATTTTTACACAAATACGTGATTTTTTTTGGTTCAAATGCTATATAGACAAATAGTTCATTCATTTTAAGATACAGAACCTTCAAAGGAGTATTGTCTCTAACTGAAAAATGCATTTTACAGTTTTTATGTACCAGCTTGTTTTTATTTATCTGTGTATAATATTTGCTCAAAGCAAATTGTTAATGTATTAGGACTTTTCCTCTAACATTGGAACAGCACAAATGTTATCTGTAAGAATTAAAAGCCATGAAAATCAGAAGGGTCCAGTGATTCTGTTGTTGAGGCAGGTAATGTACAATGAGGTTTTGAGATTTCATAATAGTGTAGAAAAAACTTTCTGACATAAGAAGAGATATACAATTCACAGAAATAAGGTAATTTTAATCAAAGTCCTCTGAAAACCGTTTTCCAAAGAAATGGAGCACATATATTAGGAGATTTAATATAATAACCTTGTAGATCAATAGGGCCAGTGCATTCAAATTCACTTAGTTTAGACATTGTTAAATAATTTCAAATTAGAAGGCTGCTGGACTGGGGTGGTTCTACAGTTTTAGATTCATTCATAAGCAAGCAAACTGAAGCTGAATATAAACAAAGCATGCTTAGCCAATCAGAAGCAACTTTACACTAGATCTCACACACAGTGTAGCCATTGGCTGGTGGCCCAGACAATGAATGCATGTGGCTCATTCTCTGACCCTATTCCTGTTTCAAATGTTATACAACTCATGAGGTATTTGTTCAAATAAACCCTGTTAATTACTTTTGCCTAGAGTCTTTAACAATCTTCACTGAAAACATCTGTTTTATTAACCCCAGCAAAATAAAAACTACACAAAGCACATAGTTTGCTCTGTGCACCCTGAGATTTCAGAAGGTGGCTACAGAGTTGAACCTGGACTTGCTCTCGGCTGTGTTTCCCTCTTGTCTCTCCTGAAGAACAATACTACACAAACTTGAGGATTTCATTTTAATTTCATCAAGATTCTCCCCTTGTTTCTCCTCTAGAATTTTCCTGTTTTATTTTCTACTGCCCAGCAGCCCACCATTCTGCTCTCATTGGCTCCGGGGGAAAACATTTTAGATCAGTCATTTTGCTTAGCCCTGACTTTTCTCAGTCTACACTCATGGACTCATTTGGGAAGATGAAGCAGACATGGGAATGCTTATTTTTAAGAAAAAATGTCACATCTCATTTAATTCAGATTAAACTCACGACCCAGTGCAAGCACCTCCCCAAGGTTTTTGAAGGAATTTCTAGGTCTGGCCACTATTCCATATGGACTAGTCATTAGGTCTCTTCTAGATGGCCTGCAATCTTCTTCAACTTTTACTCTGACTTAATACAAATGTTTTCAAAACTTTAAAAGCAATGAGAAATCTGGGTTAAGGCCATGTTTGAATACAAACACTGAACCAAGCCTCTCACATGTGCTATTTTTTTTTTTTTTTTTTTGAGACAGGGTCTTGCTTTGTAGTTCAGGCTGGCTCTGAGCTCACTGTGTAGTCCAGGCAAACCTTGAACTCAGCAATCCTCCTGCCTCTGCCTCCTGAGTGCTGAGATTACAGGCATGAGCCACCACACCCGGCACTGTGGTATGTAGTATTGATTGCTGGTGGGCATGAGTCTCCACGCCCAGCATTGTATGTGGTTACCGGGGATCAAACTCAGGACCTTGCGCTTGCAAGGCAGGCGCTGGAACCACTGAGCTAACCCTCCGGCCCACACTTGTGCTATTTTTGAAGGAACTCAGACAGAGAAAACCCAGGAGTGAAGAGAATGGCTATGATACATCTTCCTGGGTTCCAGAAGCAGCCTGGTAGGGACCAGCGGTGCCCCAAAGACTCCTCTGCTGAAGACCTGCTTCTAGACGGGGGTGCTGACAAGAGGTGACTGCATCTAGAGGTCACTGACTTCGGAGGGGATCCCATGAAATCCCAGCTAGAAGGTGGGGCCTCTTTGGAGGAAGCAGGTTACAGGAGGCAGCTGCTAAGCCCAGAGCTTGTCCCCAGCTTCCCTGTCATCCTCTCTCTTTCCCTCTCCTGGCTACTGTGAGGGCAACGGTTTCAATCCATTCTCTGCACTGTGATGTTCAGCTTCAAGGCCCGGAAGTGATGGGTCAACCAATCAGGGACTGAAACTTCCAAAACTTTAACGTGAAATAAACCTTCCTTTGAGTCAATGTTCTCGGGGGTTTTGTTACAGCAGCAAAAGCAACCACACAGCCACATGTTGTCAGGGCTTCAGAGGAATGCATCATCCTCAGAAAACAGACATTCACATAAATAGAGTTACAGAAAGAGTTTTGGGAGCTCATTCAAACAGGAACTAAGAACTTCAGGTTAGTCTTCCCAATTCCTTCTGTTTCTAATTCTATAAACTATCAAAGTAATTATACTACAGTATGTCTTAGCACTGTCATCTGTCAATTTTGGGTTCATTTTCCATGCCTCTTTCACATATAAATTCATTCTTTTAAATTCATACAACAAAAATTTTGTTATAAATGACTTGGATAAACATATATCATTATTCTTCTATCTTACAAACTATTAACCTGTATTGTTTTTATTACTAAGGTAGAAATTAAAATTTTAGATTACTTCATTTCTCAAGTCAATAAAAATAAATGGACTTCGTTCCCCTTATTTTTGTAGTATACATATATTTTTGATCAGGGTTCAGTTTGATGCTGCAGACAAAAGAAAGTCATTTGAAACCACTCTGGTTTTAAACCTACAACTCTCAGTGGTATTAATGAGCCTCGAGAACTCTGGTTTCACTGTGCTTGGAGAAATCCTTTTGGGTTCCTCCTGAGACCTACAGGACAATTAAGTTTGTGCTACAGTTCTCAAGATGAAAAACACAGCGGTCTGTTTTCAGAAAGTGCTGTCACAGAAAGCACTGTGTCATCCCCGTGTCCAGGGCGCACAAGCAGGGATCCTCTGCAGATGGACCATGGGTTCCCTCTAAGAGGCTTTGCACAAATCAGGCAGCTAGGACCGGAAAGGTTGGGTGTGGAGGCAGGGGTGTGGCCCTGCATATTCAATATTATATTGCTCCAGATAGTTATTCTGAGTTGAAATACAGCCTCTCAAAGCCCCCTGTGTCCCACGAATGCGGTGGTGTTGTTTTATTATTTTTTTCTTAGTCTCTCCAAATGCCTTCTACATTCAGGAAACATTTTTTCCTCTTGCTTGTCCCATTTAAAGTAAGGACAAGATGATCACAGTGCTGAACACTTGTGAGTTCATTTTATAACCTAAACTGACATCCCACTTGAGTACCTACAATTCAAAAGCATAATGTATTGTCACTTCTAACTGGTAAGGGGTTTTTATGTGATTTTAGAAGTCATCTGAATATTTATTTTGTTCCACTTTACACAAATCTGTATACCATTTATCTTGTTAGTTCTGAATGTAAGTCTTCCTTGGCTAGATTTGGAAAATAAATTAGACGTCACAGACATGAACAGTGAACCAATATATTAATATTGATGTGCTTGAAAGATTTAGTAACTACAAAAAGATACCAAATGCTATATCAGAAATATTAAACCTAGTCAGTGTCATCAATTGCAGTTATGCACAGCCTGAATAAATAATATAGAGATTTACTTAAATATCTGACAGATTCAGTGGAGTCTGTCAGTGATTAGAGCTTACAGGGGAAAAAAAGTGAGAAATTACAACTAAAATGAATAGACATCTTTTTCAAAGGTCGTTTCCTCATCGCTGAATTTTAAAAGTAGCTCCATGATTTCAAACAGCAAAAGTCAGCCAAATAATACTCCGTTTCATTCCTTCAGCAAACATTTAATGAGTATTAGAGGCTAGATAATGTGTTAGATCACCTTAATAAGCTTTAAATAAAATATCATCTCGACCTTTGATAGATTTAGAATCCAACATATGAGCAGGCAAAACAAGCCAGTGCAGTAGCAATCTGAGCACTTACAAATGGAAAGACCCCAGAATGAAGCTTTGTGAAAACCAGTTAGGAAAACATGGTGAGTGATGAGAAAACTGGAGACCTCTTAAGTGCCAACAGTCCACGAAGTCAAATGTGGTTACTGTCATTTGACAGATGAGCAAACTGAATCTTATTGATAACCTGGAGAATTTTTGTTACTGATACCAATGCTAAACACGGTGGGGGACATAAGTCCAGGTATTTCAATTTAAAGTCCATCCTATTTCTTTCTTGCCACTTTCTCTGCCATTCAGTCAATGAATGAATAAATTGACCTTCAGTTTATCTGGCAAACCTTACGCCTCTAGAGTAGGCTGAGCACCACAGCTGAGGGTCCCCTAGAGCCTTGGATTCTAACAGAACTTCCTCTCATACTTTAAAAACACACACAAATAGGGCCAGAGGGTTAGCTCAGTGGTTCCGGTGCCTGCCTGGCAAATGCAAGGTCCGGAGTTCGATCCCTGGTAACCATATACAATACTGGGCATGGTGACTCACACCCACCAGCAATCAATACCGCATACCACAGAGCCGGGTGTGGTGGCTCACGCCTGTAATCCCAGCATTTGGGAGGCAGAGACAGGAGGATTGCTGAGTTTGAGGCTTGCCTAGGCTACATAGTGAGCTCAGAGCCAGCCTGAACTACAAAGTGAGACCCTGTCTCAAAAACAAAACAAAACAAAACAAAAAACACACACACAAATACTGACACAACCTGGCGAGAGAATAGTACTCTATTTGCTTATTTTATTTTATATTTTTTCAGTAAAATCACTCTTAGACATAAATGTGTCCAGCACCATAGAGAAGAAATCTATAGCGATATCATACTAGTTAACATTTCTGCAGTGCACTTTGCTCAAACTGCTCATGCACTGATACAAAAATTCAACATGTGTCAGCATTTTGTACTGTGATGCCTATTACACTCTGACTAGTGGAGTGTGGTATAAAGGGCTCTGGGCAGGAAGCACATGGCATCTACTTAAGACCTGATTGCCATCTATCTCTGACTTGGCAAAAGAAACTGAACTTTCTGATTTCATTTTTATTTTTAGTTGATAATAATGGAATAAGATACTTATTCATTGTTCCTGAAATGCTGTAAATAATGCCGAGCACTGTAAACATGAAGACAACTAAAGGTGACTTAGAAGCCTCATGGAGACAGGGTCTCTCCTCTGTGGACATGAGAACGGAAGGAACTGGGACCACAGGATAAGATTACTTCACTTCACCATGGCTATGTGAGTATTTAGCAGTATAGCTGGACCCACATTATGACAAAATGTACTTAAAGAAACCATGTCATGATAAGACGCATGCTGAAAGAATGCCATAGAACATGCTTTTTATGAGTATATTTTAGAGGAGAGTGTGGTGTTGTTTCTAAATTTATTTGAATCTAGCTATTGCCAAAAACTTGTGGGAACTAGTGCTCTGAAGGGTATCCTTTAGAAAAAGATACTTTCTCTAATACTCTTTCCAATATGTACTTCTTCCTCCAACGTATCTACATATACTGTGTAGATAGATGTGTACCTATCTCTATTTATGTTGATATGTTCACATAGCTATATACATTTATTAGACAGAATATATTAATAAATTTTATAGCTTAGTAAACATGATTCAGTGGGATTCTCTACAGGAAATCCTTATCAGGTGAACAGAGTGAAGGGTGCAGAATGGACCCTAAATTCATGCATTTCTAGCCTCACAGTCTCTGAAAAGCAGAGGTAACATTTCTCTGCATTACCCTTTCTACTCCTGTTTATATATGGACAGCAGAGGAAAACAAAAGTGCAATGTCACTTCTAAACCTGTATTTTGTGTGTGATGTTCCCCTATTGCTTTTGTTTTTGTATTTCTTGGTCTTAAAGATTAGATGTGAAAAAGGAAGATGTCCAATGCTATGACTTCATGACCAGAATTTTCTTTCTATTCTTTTTATCATAATTTCATTTCTAATTATTTATTTTTTAGTTGTTCAGCATTTTCTAATCCTTTATGACAAAGAAATGGATCACACACACACGCAAACAAAAGAAAAAATAGAGCTGCCATCCATGAATCTCATTATTTTAGAGTCATTAATATGTGCTTTCAAACTCTAGCAATGTAAAGTGATTCCTCTGAAGAAAAAGGGGGAAGAAAAGAAAAGGAAAAAGAAAATGATAGCTAAGTATACCCCTTGGTGTATCCAAGACAAACAATATTTTTCCCAGCATGTCTCTAATCCCTCCATGGTTTAAGATTCTTTGTGAAGAGTTGATCACAATACCAACATCCTCTCCCATTAACATAAGAATTGCTAAATTTAAAACAAAGACATTCTAATTTGAACAAAGTAAGAAGATTGTGAGATATTTCTGGCTCTTGAGACCAGAGCTTATGGTCAATATATGATACAATTCTGAGTTCCCAACCTACTCAAAAATTAACTCTTTTAAAGCTAATTGTTGCTACTTTCTGTATTTTATAAGAAGTGACTGGCAGGGCACCCTTGACAGTTGGAATTAATTATTTCCCTCGGTTCAGATTCATCCTGGGGCCAGTTTCCCTTTAGACAGATTTCATCCATTCTTTATTAAACAATCAAAATTGACACGATTGTTGCTGCAATGCCTCAACAAACTTAGGACTTTTTTTCCCTCCCACATTTTAATGAGGAGTTCAATGAAACACAAACTTATTTGGCTGTGAGCAAATAAATTAACAGGAAATGCCACCTGTTTCTACATTTTTAGAATTGGCAACAAAGTCACAGCATTTCTGTAGACTACCTCACAGGAGAAACAGATACTTAAAATAATTTACATAAGACTATCTGAAAACTAATTAAATCAGAAGAATGAATACAAAATCTATTTGTCCCTATTAATCAAAACTTTTGGAAATTTATGAAGAATGCTTCATAGAAAGATAGGATCATTTTCCTAAGTAAACCTGTGACATAAAAAACAATATCCTGTCCTCCTTCTTTTCTAAGATTTCAGGAACATGGAGCATCTGCCTGTCCAGCCAATGGCAACCAGACCCTGTAATTATTTTCAATTATTTGATCATTCCTCCTCCATGTGATTTCAGATCTAGCATAGCCTTTGGTCCTGCCACTTGTACTGAGCACTCCATGTGTGTCCTCTATGCCATTCCCATAGAACTAGAAGTCGACTTATTATTTTCATAGACACACAAGCATCCAGGTTCTACTCTAGGACAGTGTTCTGTCCTTTGAAAAGATTTTGTTCTTCCTAATTGTGCATCACTTTCTAAGGAGTTAGAAATCACTGGTCAGCTCAGTGCAGTCTGTCTCTGACTGCATCTCTCTTACTTACAGCAAACTAGTCAGGAAACAATGGCAATAGCCTTTTGAGTATTTCCACAAAGATAATCATGCTGCCCCCAGACTGCTTATTATCTTAGCTAGGTAGATTTATTTGCTCTTTCATTATTGTTTTTGCTACTGATAATAACTATAATTTTGTATACAAAATCTTTCTGCCTGCTATTAAATCTTTTCTTCTAGTTGATCTTAAAATTTTCCCAATAATTTGGTCTGCATTTTGTTGTTATGAAAGTTGAGGCTACACATCAAAATATATATGTTTTAAAATTGTTTTATTTACCAGGCTGGAAGACAGCTGTTCTCAAATTGTTAAAAGGTTAGCAAGAATCTCATTAATTCTAATAAAGAAAGTGGCTGAGTGACATTATAGCTTCATGAGGCTTGATAAGAAGCCTTTCTGTTATTATAAAGTTGAAAATGGCCTGGCATATGCATTTTTCTATGTTGTACTGTCATCAGTAAATAAAATGAGAAATTGTGGAAACAAGCAGCTCATACGTATACTAATGCTGTTCAATAAACCAAGTAAATAAGGAGCCAGTGTGACAAAGAAGGGGTGAAACTAGATTTCAATCAGTGACCCTTTTATCTGGTTATAAATGCACACATCTCTCTCAAATGATTTTCATTACAAATAGTAAGAGCAGAGCTACTTGTTTAGTACTGACTTTGGGACCCTTCCTTCCTTCCTTCCTTCCTTCCTTCCTTCCTTCCTTCCT
>PVIC010038945.1:0-17371 GCA_004025085.1 Thryonomys swinderianus
ACTTTGCTTAATAGGAAATTAACTGAAATGCAGTTCTGCCCCTTGAGAGTATGTATCCTTAACTCTGACAGGCGATGAAAAATGGGCACTAGAAACCCAAACTCTGCAAACAAGACTCTTTCATTTAATGGTTTATCCATAAACATTTATTGAGTCCCTTTCTAGCTCCTATACGTTCCCAAAGAATCTCCTCCTCCTCTCGATATCCCACTTCTTTTAAAGGCACCGTAATTTTTCCTGTTTCTCAGGTGGAGTTAAACAACAGAAACTTCTGAAGTGCCAAATTTTAGGAAGAGATGCTTAAGAAAACTGATAGTTGAATTCATTAGAGCTATTATTTATTTTTTATTTTTGCTGTTAACTAACTGCCTTTTTGTGGTGTTTTTCATCTCCCCTTCTCCTTCCTTTTCCCTTCTCTCTCTCATTTTCTTTACCTCTCCTGCATGCTTTTCTCACGCGGTTCTTTTTGTATGCAGGGGGCTTGTTCTGAGAGGTAACGTTAGTCAATTTCCATGGCACGGTACTGAGAAGTTAGAGTCTTTATTTTTCACACAGAATTAAAATTTTGTCTAAGTTTTCTTACATCTGCCAATTCAGCCCCACACGGACCTGATGGTTTTCCTCCTTTCCGCTTCCCAGGTCCGAGCCTAAGCCAGTAGCTCTGAGCCAGCACTCGGGCTTCCTGGCCCTCTGGCCCGGTCCCGAGTTGGTGTCGCGGGAGTCCCAGTGCTGGGCAGCGCTGCTCACCTCTGGCGAACAAACCTGCCAAGCGATGCACACAGCCTGTGCTGGGGGAAAATCAGTGGCCGAACTGCCACAGTTCTGTGCCTCTGAGAAGTGGTCGCCAGAGTCCTGCCTAGTTTGTCACGTGTGCACATGTTGCAACTAGGCCATGAGCAAAGCATGGACAGGTTGTGGTTGGTATGTTTGCAGAACACAGTGTTTACTCTCCTCGTTTGGGATTGGTAGCTGCACAGAACATGTCTTAGTTCCCTGTTTATCCCTTTCTCCCCTCCATCTTTTGACCTCCTTCCTGTTTGAGAAAAATATACTTCCCTACTTCCTGTTAGCTATCTTTTCTTTTGTGCTTTATTTATAATTTAGATTTTTCATACAGGAAAAATCATGTGATAGTTAAGCTCATGTGTCTGATTTATTTTACCTGATGTTGTGGTCTCAAGGGATATCCATCTCATGCAAATAGCTAAAGTTTATCTTTACAGCAAAGTAGTGCTCTATTTTATGTTAATATCCCATTTTGTTTATCCATTCATCTGTTGATGATCACAGAGGATGCTTACAAGATTCAGCTGTTATGAATGGCACTGTTGTCAACTGGGGTACGCATGTATCACTATATTAGGGTGTCTTTAGCTCTTTAGGGAAGATGCCTAGATGGGGAATAGCTGGGTCAGATGGCATTTCTAGTTTAATTCTTTTTTTTTTTTTTCTTGAGACAGGGTCTCGCTTTGTAGTTCAAGCTGGCTCTGAGCTCACTGTAGCCCAGGCAAGCCTCGACCTCAGCAATCCTCCTGTCTCTGCCTCCTGAGTGCTGGGACTACAGGTGTGAGCCACCATGCCCGGCTCTAGTTTAATTTTTTTAAACGACATCAGAATTTCTTTAATTATTTCATTTTTATATTCTATGTTTCTATTTAGCATATTGTCTATTATAACCACTTGCATTTACTGTCGCATAATTTTATTTTTTCCTGAAATACTGAATTAATTTTTTCCTCAGTTGCTGAATGCCTGTTATGTGTCAGCTACTGTGGAAGAGAGTGTGGCCGGTAGCAGCTGCACAGCTGCAGTCAAGTACACAAGGGTTTGTCTAATTCTTGGCTACCCACTTCCTTACTTGCCCTGGGTCAAATTCCTGAGCTTCTTTGATCCTCAGTTTCCTTGTTTGTTACATTGAGAAAAATAACAACCCACCTTCTTAGAGCTTTTGTGAGACACAGAGTTCAGATGCAAAGCAGTGCAGTGGTGAGTATATAATACGCACTAAGTGATGCTGCTGAGGGAGCTGCTCACATGACTGGCTCCCATGATGTGTCAATGACATCACGGGCTTTAATGTGTGCACGGGAAGTGGCAGGAGCTATGATGAGTGTCCCATAGGCTTCATTGGAGGCGTGAAGACAAGCGTTGTTGATTTCACTTTGGGATAGAGTAGTGGAAAAGCAAGAAAATGTTTATAGAGAGCAAAGAGAAGCTCAATTTTGAAGGCTATCTGGAATCTATCACACTAATTCTGAAGATGCACAAGCAAAAGCCAGCTTACCCTTTTAGGCTGTGAAAAATGAAGGGTTTTACCAAGTGGAGACAAAGAAAGGATACAGCAGATGCATCACACAAGCAAAGTCCCTGAGTTACGGATTTTACTTAAAGAATGGTGGGGGCCTGATTTGTTTAGTTCAGGTGTGCAGAACCGCCCAGGTGTGGAAGTGCAGGTAGGGAAAGGGCCCAGAAGCCATCGGGCTCTGTAAGGACCTGGAAATGTACCACGCAGGTGGGGCGTGTTTGGGTGATGGTCACGCTCTCAAGATCCTCTGCAGAACGGACCTGGGATGGGGGAGGACGAAGCTCGAGGCAGGGACAAGTCTCTCGGAGTTCTCCAGACCATAGGGGCCTGAGCTCACCGCGTATGCTCTACCAATCCTACCACATTAAAATCTCTTATGATATAATATAAACTGCCTCATGGACACATAACTTGAAACTACTGTTGTGAATATTGCAGTGGTTCAGATCTTTATATATAGGTATTTTCTTTAAGATAAAGCACATGATCACCTGCGTGACTCTGGGTCGTTACAGGCACACTGGTTTCCAGTGGGATTTTCATATTATTTTTTACCAGGGTACGTTTATGTCCTTGGTTTCACGACACCTATGCTAACACAGGACTGCCATTCTTTTCTTGTGTTAGAGGGCACAAGACTGTGGCTTTAATTTGCCTTTCCTCGATATCTAGAGAAATAAAATGGTTTCCTCATTTGTCTTCTAATTATGTGTCCTCACTAGTGAGTTGTGTGTCCTATCCTTTGCCCATTTGATAAGCAATTGTGTTAAATCCTTTTCTGGCTGGCCTCTCTTCTGGCAACTCTCCACACGCGCATTTCCCTGCACGCTGTCTTTCTAATTCCTTTTCTCTTTGATCTATTGAAGCCAAATCCTTTTTCTAACTCAATATTACAATAGACATAACAATTCTAATTGCTCCATTGATTCATGGCCATTGCAGTTGTGGGCACACTAAGAGGACAGAGCTTGGCTATGAGACCTGGCTTCTCACTTCCTAGATGTCTGATAGGGTGCAGACAGACATCTTCAGCGTCCTGAACTGGTTGCTGATTTGTAAAGTGGGAACAGTAATCTGTGTATCAACTGGGAATTGTGTTTGGCTGTCAGGAATCTAATTACAG
This sequence comes from Thryonomys swinderianus, assembly GCA_004025085.1. Taxonomy (NCBI): domain Eukaryota; kingdom Metazoa; phylum Chordata; class Mammalia; order Rodentia; family Thryonomyidae; genus Thryonomys; species Thryonomys swinderianus. The sequence goes on from PVIC010038945.1 coordinate 3,429, forward strand.
TAGCTTAAAAAAGTAGTATTCTCTTCTTTATGTAAATAGTTTGGCAGTGAACAACCCATACAGTTCCATGCCACCTTCCCCTCCCCCGTGGAGTTGTAGATTAGAACAGGGTTGAGGCAGAATGACAGAACTGTCCACAGTTACAGGCGGCCTTACCCTGGCCTTCAGGAAGAAATCCAATAGGGTTGGATGGTGTGAAGTTGAAACTATTCCCTTAGTCACCAAACAAGTATTTGTTAATTACCCATTGGATAGATTTGTGAGACTTTTCTCTTCTGGGAAATGCCACAGCCCACCAAGATCCTGGCTGCTAAATTCAAGTCTTAAATTACAGGGAGTTATTATTATCTCTTCCTTTAGGAAGACCTAGATATGGACGATCTGGATTTTGAGATGTCCTTGTAGCCTTTTGCCTACCTGCTCAAGATTTCTTATAATCAGCTGCAGGAAAGGAATCCCTGGAAACGATCCAAACTCAGACTCATAAATGGACTCTCACAGTTATCCCAAGAAAGGGCCCTGCCCTTATCACCCCATGAAGTCAGTAGGAGGTATGTTTTCTGGGCACACACGCCCCGGTCTGACACTAGATCAGCTTTGTGATTCTGTAGTCATCTTGATGACACAGATGCTCTAATGCACCGTGAGACCATGTTACAGACAGTCTCAGAGTCCTCTCATTTCCACATGAGGATTTATTATTATTTTTATTATTATTATTATTGTTATTATTATCATCATCATCAAGAGAATCACCATAATTCTACTCTTGACACAATGTATTCATTACAAATAAAATTTTTGTTCAGATCTTGTAGTTCATGCCTGAAGGCAGATGTATTAGAATTAATGAGGATTTTTCCTCTTGAGAAGAAAAATCACTGAAGGGTGATTGGATCTTGGCTTTTTAATGGGTCTGAGACTCTTTCATTGGGTTTGACAATGTTATATCCAACTCCCTTTTCTTGTGTGCCATGGTGTGAGGATATTCTTTTGCTGCATGAAGCTAACTTTTCTTTCATAGCGATATAGTCTAATAACTATGAGCTTGTGAACAGGCCCCCTGAATGGTGAGTCTGGGCACAGAGAGGTTGGCAATGTAAACTTTGTTATCAGGCGGTAGAAGGACTTTGATTAGTTTAGTAAAGTGTCTGTGTGATTTGAGTCCAGTTTTCCTTCACATGGTTGGGAGGGAGCAAGATTTACAACGAGAAAACAGAGAACAAAAGAGAAAGAGAAAACGAAAGAGATTTACAAAGAGAAAACAGAAAACGAAGAGAAAATACTCAGGAAACAGGTGGGTGGCAACTCTGAAAGAAAGGCTGGTGAGCCCTGAAGATAACCGTGGTGAAGGTGGTGTGCAGGGAATGTGGGTGTGAAGCCAGTTTACTGGTTCAGAAGGCCGTGGATGTGTACCAGCACGAACCAGAACAGGGCTCAGAGTGGAGAATAGGTGAGAATAATTAGAAGCCTTCAGGGCCTTCTAAGTTTGAGCAGTCCTATTACTGTGGTCAGGAAGAGTTTTCACAGTGAAAATAGGCACTCGTTTTTGATATCCTAAGGCCATGAGATCACAGAAACCACAGAGAGCAGTCGAGATATTAGTTCTAGCATCGCTCTCTCCGTCTTGGGCACATTCCATGCAAATGAAGAGGAAGCACTTGATGAAGATGTAGCTCGAAATGGGGTACCTGGTAGACCAGATGACTGCAGACACCCAGGTGAGCCTAACTACCTCTCTCATCTGTCTTTGTGCTCAACGTTCCTGATACCAAAAGTGCCTGGACTGTTTTCTGTATCAACCAGTTCTCTAATTCTCAGACACCAGGTGGATCTGGACTCCACAATTCAATTCTGTTACTATCCAGAGCTGGCATAGAGCCCGCAGGTTGAGAGTTAGTTCCATGAGTTGGACCTGCTGGCACCAGCTCTCATTGCCTTCAGTACTTCTGACTAACTGACCAAAAAATGGAGATCTCGTGACCTCTTCTCAGGTTTGAGACTTTATCAGAGAGTCTCAAAAACTCAGGAAATGCTATACTTACATTCACTCATTTACTACAAAGGGTGTTCTGAAGGACATCAAAGAACAACCAAGTGAAGAGGAGCATAAATTGAGGTCTAGAAGGTACCTTTGTGCAGGGTTTCTGCCTGGTGGAGTCACGGTTCCAGATGGGGATGTACTTATCAGTGCAGAAGCTCCCTGAGCCCACTGTCTAGGGGTCTTTGTGAAGGATCCATTATCTAGGAGTGGTTAGTTACACTGCTGACTGCTGCTGACTGAATGCAATTCCCAGTCCAATTCCTCTCTCCTCCTCAGAAGCTGGTGAGTAGGGCTGAAGGTTCTGGGCTTCTGATCAGGGCCTGGCCTTTCAGGTGCGCAGCTGCCATCCTGAAGCTATCTGGGAGCCTCCAGCCACCAGTACTCATTAGCATACAACCGCCTCAGGAGGCTTCCAGGGATCTAGGATCTGCGCCCTGAGCCGGGGTCAACATGAACTACTTCTGTTTTATTGTGTCACAGAATCTTTGGTCAAGGAACCCAGTGACATGGGGCTGAAGGGCAGTTATGTGAGGAAGACAAGGTCACAGGCCAGATCTCAGTGCTGGGATAGAACTCACACCCTCATTCTGGTGCTAATGCCACTGTGAAAGGCACAGGGACCAAGGTTTCCTTCCTTTCCCCACTCTTTTTTATTTCTTCTCCTTTGTCTTGTCTCTCTATCTCCCTCCCCCATCTTGTTCTTAACCTGTTTCAAAATCAGTATCAGCATCTACCGTGAGCCGAGCATTTTCTTGGGTGATGTGACGGATCTATCAGTGAGACTCTGCTCGCACCCCCGAGGAGCTGTCAGTGTTCTAGGAAACAGCAGTTAAGCAACTGTACGTAAGACACTGTGGAAAGTGATATTTAGAGATTTGTAAAAGTACTGTGGAAACACAGAAGAGTGAGCAATTCGTTATGCCAGGAGGTTCAGGTGTGTTGTCACAGGAGACGTAACATTTTCGCTTGTTTGTGAAAGATGAGAAAGATGCTATCTAGTGGAGATAAGGCAGGGATATTCCAGGCAAAGGATAAAACAGGCAAAGACTTTGAGTTATGGTTGTTTATTCAGGAGACAGTGAACTGAGCTTTGTGGTGAGAGCATAAGGTGTCTGACCAGGACCAATCGTAATAGCATTAATCAAGCATTTATTATGTCAGGAACTTTTAGGCTCTTTATGCATATTAATTTATTTAATCCTTAAAACAATTGCTATAGGTAGTAACTAATATTATCTCCATTTTACAGAGGAAGACATAGAGGCTTAAAGATGTTAAGAGGAATTTTCCTAAGGCTGTAACTTGCTATGGCCCAGAACCAGGATTAGAAGGAAAAAGGCTGAATACGATTGACTAGAAAGACAAAGAGGGTAAAATTTAATATCTCAAACCAAGGGCTTTACTCATAATCTCCATCCCTCCCAGAATCCTTCAACGTGAGGGGTACAACGTGATCCATTTGGGCTCAAGAAAAATGTCCTTGAATGTTCTATTTGCTTTTGTCTCGTTTTAAAAGGGTTATTTTATAAGGGTTATGTCATGGACCACTGTGTTAGTAAATCTGAGCACATATATAGGGAGGGCAGGAGAATGGGACAAAATGAGAGTTAAGGTGGGTTATGTATTGGTACTAACCCTGAAGTTGAATGTAATCATAATGTATATATAAAATGTACCAATAAAATCACTTTTAAAAATCTCTAAATAATGCAGCATACATAGTTCAGGAATTTGTACTAGGACAATTTTACTGGAAGAATTACCAACTAAACAGATTTAAAGATCAATATTCTAGGCCAAGGATTTTCAAGTGTGGGTCCCTGACCGATGTCAGGATTACAAGAAAACTGATTAACAATGTGAATTCTTAGGCCTCAACACACATACCAGACCAAATACCCCAGGGTTGAGGCTCAGCTCTCCACATGCTAACAAATCAAGCATGACCTCAAGACGGTTTAACTTCTTAGGTAAAAAAGTGAGTTGATTACTCTGAATCATCCCCAAACAATTCCAGTAATTCTGGTTTAACTGTAAAAAGATATATTAGAAATTGGGAGATTCTTTGAAAAGGCATTAAAGTGACCCTTGCAAGAGCCAAATGGTGTCAGTGGTGGAGAGAGAACACTTAGGGGGAGTCACAATATAAGACAGGAGGGATCTTTGCCGAATGACACCGTTTAACTTGAAGTGCGTAAAGGTCATTCGAGATGGGTAAAAAAGCTACAAATGAAGCTCTTGAACTCAGAAGAGAGCTGGATTTGTGTTAGGGTTTATCCCCCAAAGATTCATATGCTGGAAGCTTGGTTCTCAGTGCAATAGTACTGAAAAGTGGGGCAAAGTTTCACAGGTGTGGCACCTACTGCCGGGTAACTAAGTCATGGGTCTCCCCTGTGTGGAGGATCTCCAGGAACAGATTAGTTCCCAAGAGAGTGGTTGTCATACAGTGGGCCACTGCCTGTGCCTGACACTAATGTGTGGGCACACAGGGTAGAAGCAATTCTACGTGCTAGGACGTTGGTTGTTGTACCTGACTTAACTTCCTCTTGCTCATCCACAAGTATTTAAGAAATACCCTTCTTTTATGCAAGTTCATTTGTGTCACAGAGGACTGCTTGTGTCACTGGAAGCTCTAAAAGGTTTACCATCACCATGACACCAGTGGGCTCCTGCTATGGCCACTTTCATGTAATACTTCACTGGCATATGGCTTGGCTCAGGGGCCCAAGAAAGCTTCAGATTCTGTCTGACCCTTGATGCCAGTAGCTAGACAGCTGGGTTAAGTCAACACCGTCACCAAGATCTGTGTGTTTGGTTTCATGATTGGGGATTGATGGCATTCTGGAAAGTGTCACAAGAAGTTCCAGTTAAGCTTCAAGGCTTTGTATTACCTATTCTCAGTAGTCTCCCAGTGTCCACTCTTGCATTATATTGGTCAAACAAATCAAGAAGACCAGCTGAGGGTCTTTGTCAGAGGGGAAAAATATTAGACCCCACCTGTCACAGGAGCCATGACCATCTTTTATCTGTCACAATCCACTCTTGAGATCCCTCATACACAAATGGATTTAACCCCCTCTTGAGAGCCTCAAAATACTCATTTTGTTGTAGCATCAGGCTGAAGCACAGGTGCAAGATCCTGTTCTACAAATCCATTTCGAACCATCCTTCGGCACAGAGTGATCCATGGAGGGGTAAACATGACTGATGTTCCCATTTACCAAGGTGCCAACAAAGGCACCAGTTAGTCACCGGACTCAACTTCAGCTAGCTCTGAAATACAGTGGGGCCTTTGCTGCCTCGTTTTGGTTAAAGAATGATTCTCCATGGCTCCTGTCTCATCTCTTGTAACCTATGAGTCATTTTTTACATAAAACATAGACAGTGTCTGCAGCTGAGTCATTTTCTCAGTCTGCTTCCCCCCTAGGAGAGTGCGAATACGAAGGTCTTTTCATTGTTCACTCTCTCGAATTCTCTAATAAAACTTTGTGTACTCCCTGTGACTCTCTTCTAAGCCACTTCTGCTAAGCAATAACCACACTCCCAATCATCTTCCACGTAATCTCCTTTCTGGCTTGTGACACAGGATGCCATGGGATACAACCTTCACCGTTCTCGCGGATTCCTCAGAGCCCTCTCTCCCACCGTCTTCTGTGCATATCTTGAAGAATCACCAAAGCCCTATCAAGAACACAGTTAAAACTTTTAAAAGTTCAACAAGAAGTCTTACAGAAATGCTCTCAGTCTCTTTACCCCTACTCACTTTCTTACATTTGAGGTCATTTTGTCATCCAGAGAAACTGGGAATGAAACATTATTTTTTTTAAACTAAGAAGTCTTGGTTTCTTTATATATCCTCTGATTTCTGCTGGAAGGCTGTGTATTTTCTTTCTTAATCTCAATTCTATTAGTACTATAGTACACATTGTCAAAAGAATCCAATTGGTACTTTGGACATTCTACTTGCAAATCTTTTTGGCCAGGTTTACCAGTTCACTCTGCAATTGTTATTGACTGCGTTCCTGTGGGTGACAGTTCACTAAACTTCCACCTCAGTGTCTTATTCTTCAGCCTTCAAAATGTTTTTTTTTCCACTGTCCTTTAAGACTTTATGATAGCTTCCTTAAAGTCTTTTATCTTTCACCCCCTTCTTGATTTTGACATCAATACCACCTTCTTTAGGGTTATGTTAAAATTGTGTTGCATTCTAGATACAAAATTTAATATGTTAAAATGGCCACCATTTAATTCTGGTTCACAGCATCCATTTGAAAAGGCTTACAGGGTGATTCTGTCCTTCCCTGCCCGGGAGTCACCCTGCCCCTGGTGTTGAGCTGATAGCAGGGCTGCTCTGGAGTATCAAGAGAGACACGAACTGGTTAGTAGGGTGACTGAGATGAGATACAGATCTGCTAGTACCCACTAGAGACTTAGTTTGTTTTATTTTTTGTTTTGTTTTGTTTTTTGTTTGTTTGTTTGTTTTTTGAGACAGGGTCTCGCTTTGTAGTTCAGGCTGGCCGTGAGCTCACTATGGTGCCCAGGCAAGCCACCACGAACTCAGCAATCCTCCTGTCTCTGCCTCCCGAGTGCTGGGATTACAGGCGTGAACCACCATGCCCGGCATTGTGGTATGCGGTGTTGATTGTTGGTGGACATGAGTCTCCACACCCAGCATTATATGTGGTTACCGGGGATCGAACTCAGGACCTTGCACTTGCAAGGCAGGCGCCAGAACCACTGAGCTAACCCTCCGGCCGGAGACTTAGTTTGTTTTACACCAGATGATGAGATGTCTTGTAATTTTCTGTCCCTGAAAGATGTCTTATCCTTTTATTCAAATCTCTAGCCGAGAAAGAAGGAAGGAAGATGTTTCAGGTACGGGCAGGAAGTCACTGACCCCCAGCACCCTTGAGTCTGTGTCCCAGGATCTGTTTGTCCCTGGTACTCCTGGTGTTGGGCAACACGCCAGGGCTCTGCAACCGTGCCACCCTTTCTCCTCCACACTCTCACTGAGGGACAGAGCACTCCATGATAACTTATCTTGAATTCTCTAAACTCAGCTATGCTGGACTTAACCTTTGTGTGGACCAAGAGAACCCCCTGCATCCACGTTTTCCTGTCACAGCTGGGGTTGCTGAGTACAAACTAAGGATCTGTGTCCCTAGTCCTAGAAATAATGCTTCTGATGAGGGAGCTGTCAGAATAAGAAACTTCTTGTGATCGTAGGCTGCGCATAAAGATCTCTTAAACCTTTCTTTTTTTTTTTTTTTTTTTTTGAGACAGGATCTTGCTTAGTAGTTCAGGCTGGCCCTAAGCTCACTATGTAGCCCAGGCAAGCCTCGAACTCAGCAATCCTCCTGCCTCTGCCTCCCGAGTGCTGGGATTACAGGCATGAGCCACCATGCCCGGCTCTTAAACCTTTCTTTATGCAGCTCACCAATATATACAACCTCACTGTCAGCATCCATGTCGGGCTTGACTCTTGGTTCATTTTGCCTCTGTCCATTTGCATGTGACTGAGGCGCATGGCTCTCTCATTCCACCAGATAAAATATAGTGATTATTTTAAAATAGTGATAAAAACACATCAACATTTCAGCGGGAAAGATTAATGTGGATTCCGGAGAAGATTCAGTTTGTTTCTATGCACAAAATACAGTGAGTAGAGAAAAAAGGTATCAGAAGAATAAAAAGACAGAGCACATTATCCTAAGCAAAATGGACACGAAAAACAAACTACAAAGCGAATACTATGCACAATTATTGACCAAAAAGGGAAGAGGCTGAGGTTTAGAAAACAAATATTTTTCAACACAGACACATACAGAGCCAGAGGCGTTTTAATGTTTTGTGCTTTTATATCATCTATGCCAAGAGAATTTATGATCAGAACATTTCTTCAAGATTTTGGGGATTAATAATACAAAAAAGGAGCTGGGCCTATGAAATGAGGATTTTATTCTCCACAGTGGATTCAGCAATGGCTTCTCCAGAATATCCCAACCAGCAGTGAGGAAGTGGAGCTCCAGGAGCTCCACACGTAGATTTCTGTCTCCTTCTGAAGAACTAATATGTATCAGCCCACGGGCTCGACTCACTGCATCGATGTGACCCACTTAAGTGGAAGGGTTAAGATATGCAGACTCACATGCACAAAAAACCACTTACAGGAATTCTGACTCTGTCGCAAAGCAGAGTAATTCTTTTCTCCTTGAAGTAAAATGGTTTCCTGAGGCTGTAACTGGACCATTGCACTGGAGGGAAGACTGCACGCCTCCTAGACAGTGACCCTTAGAGGGCTCGGATTTTGTTACAGGGCTGACTCCATCCATCTCATTTCTCTGTTTATGTTCTTTATTTTGAGCTGCTGTACACGTGCAAATAGAATTTCTGTATTCTCTGTTTTGAATGCTGTGGCGTCTATTGTATGCTCAATTAAAAAAAAAGATTGTTTATTCATGTGAGTTTGAATTTTCACTACTTCTCAAACATGCATTTTGTTTGTTTGTTTGTTTGTTTTGAGACATGGTCTTGCTTTGTAGTTCAGGCTGGCCCTGAGCTCACTATGGTGCCCAGGCAAGCTGCCGCGAACTCAGCAATTCTCCTGTCTCTGCCTCCCGAGTGCTGGGATGACAGGCGTGAGCCACCACGTCTGGCATTGTGGTATGCGGTGTTGATTGTTGGTGGGCGTGTCTCCACGCCTAACATTATATGTGGTCACCGGGGATCAAACTCAGGACCTTGCGCTTGCGAGGCAGGTGCCGGAACCACTGAGCTAACCCTCCGGCCCCAAACATGCATTTGTTTATTGAATTAGCAAGTATATGAGTGCCAACCGAATACTGGGCATGGTTTACATGTATGGCCTTTACATAATCCCACTAGGAGAAGATAAACAATGCAGAAATAGGTAAATAATTTAATGTAGGGTAGATTGGTGGTAAATGTGGTGGAGATCCATCAAATAAGCAAGGCAAAGGAGCAAAGGATGCTGTTTCTTATGGGATGGCCAGAAGGATGACTTCTCTAGTTCAAAGCCATCTCCAAGCAGACACTTGAAGGAAGCAAGGAACCCACAGGACAATCTGTGTGGGAATCACCCTTGCAATAGCATAAGGCCCTATTCTCACTTCAGTTCTCTGCTTGGGCTGTACTGAAATTTTAAATAATTTTTAGATCTACAAATTGGGCCTAGAGCAAGTCTTGGAGCAGGAATGCAGTATCTGGGGGAAGAGCATTCCAGAACCCCTGCCACTTGGAAGGGGGCAGGCTGGAGAGGAGAGAGCTGGGGTGCACAGGGCTGGGGCACCCAGAGAGTCCTGCCAGGCCCAGGAACTCTCTGCGTGAGACACCAAGGCCATCACAGGACGGGGATGTGTCCAGTCTTCTCTGACAGTGGTCATTCCAGATTTGAGCTAAGAGGTGGTCATGGGTTCATTGTAAGGTTTTCTAGTTTCTCCAATTAGTTATTAGCAGTATTGCCTAACTTTCACTAAAAATATGAAAGTGCATATGAAAAACTTTATAAAATAGAACATTATCAATTCTTTAGTCTTATACAAAGTGAACCTTAAAAAAATTCTCTCTCTCCAGAGAGACTGAATATAATACTTCAACAGGTAGAGTACTTCCTAACTATAAATACTGCTATCTGCAGAAAGAACTTTTGTGGTTGTTGTTGTTGTTGTTGTTGTTGTAGTTGTAATCAAATCCAAGGACTTTGTATTCAACTATGTCTCCAGCCCTTTTAAAAGTATTTTATTTTGAGACAGGGTCTTACTAAGTCATGAAGTTGTTTGCCCAGCCTCGGTTCAAACTTGTGATCTTCCTGCCTCAGCCTCTTAGAGTCCTGGGATGACAGATATGGGCCATCTTGAATAACTGAAATATTTTTTAAAATCTAGGTTTACTAGAAAAGGACATATATACATTCTGAAGAATGTTTAATTTTGTGCTGTCCTTTGGTTTCCTCCCTTGAGAGGCAGAGGAAAAACAACCCACAAAAGACGTTTCTGCCAATGTCAAAAGGAAAGACCCTCATTAAATTATGTTGCTAGTTAGAACATTTTTCTAGAAAAAAAAGTTATGTTTCTGAAATGAAATCCTAAAACTATATATATAATATATATATTCATATATAGAATTTAAAATAGTACCTCTGATATGAGAAAATTTAAAATAGCCGAAGAATATTCTGGAGCCAACAAGGGAGGCACGTGGTGCAGAGGGCGCCAGAGCTCCGTGTGTGTGGTTCTAGGAGCGCCTCCATAACGCAAGGGCAGCCATGTCTGCTGAGGCTGGCGGGAGGCCTCGGGAGAGGAAAGTCTCCCTTTGTGACACTCCTGGCAACTACCATCCACCCAGCACTTTGCAAGTGCTTTTCTCACTTTTATCTCATGTTATCTTCATGGTTCTAGAGATGTTTAGGGCAGGTTAACTTCAGAGTGTAGACGGAAGATTTGGAAGTCTGCAGAATGAATAGTCAGCACAGGTCCATAGCAATACAGGAGTCTAGATGCTCTGACTGTCAGCGGGCAGCTCTTCTCCTGTCAGCACGCGGTGCTTGGTCCTTGGTGGTCAGGAGAGGGAAGGGCCCCTGGGGGTGTGTGGACGCCACACCACTCCTGACATGTGGTCTCCTGTGGCACCGGGAGCACAAGGAGATGGGGAAAAACCTCGCTCTGGAAAAAAGCGATTAAAGTACTTCTCCACAATGAAGAACTTTAACTTTGTGAAAAGGCTTACTGAGAAAACAGCCAGCCATGGACCAAGAGAAAACACTGGCAAAACAGAAAGGATTTGTATTGAGAATATGCACATTGTTCTGCAAACCCAGCAATAAGAGAGAAAGAAGCCCAGTTGAGCAGAGGAGAATATTTAAGCAGATACTTATTTAAAATATGGATGGAAAAATGTGTGCACAATTTTCTCAGTTTCATCAATCACTAGGAAAACACAAATTAAAATTACAGTGAGATACATATCAAATACATGAGTAAAATAACATCAGACAATACCATGAACTAGAAAATATGTGGAGCTACTGGAACTCGTACATATTGCTGATGATATTGCAACCTGAGGAGATATTTTGGAAAATAATTTAGCAGCTTCCTGCATTTGTCTAAGAGAGATAAAAACTTAAAATGCTACAAATATGTTCACAAATATTTACAGATACTTTATTTCCTATTGGTCTAAACCAAAAACATCTTAAATGCACTTTGGATAGTTAGATGATAAACAAGCAGCTGTGGGCTCGTGGAGGTGGGTGCTATTAGCACAGAAAGGACTGAGGGCCGGCAACGTCGCACCTGGGTGAAACTCCAGTGTGTTGTGCTGAGTCCAAGATCCAGAGTGGGAGGGGTGCGGCATGCACTCCTCCAGGCACAGAGCGTTCTGGAAAAGCAAACGCAGACCCACAGCAGCTGGAGGCGAAGGCTGAAGGCCGGGCCACTGCAGAAAGCAGTGGATGGACGCGCTCACTGTCCAGTCCTGCTGACGTCATGCTACTTGCGACTTTGCTTATCAGAGCGCCAGCATGTTACTCTGTCAAGGTTACACCTCCTCTTGAAAGGCATCCAAAACATGACATCTGGGTGGAACTAAGAGACGTGATCCCTAGTTGACATCTGAAGAATTACAGGTAATAAGAGAAACATAGATTGTTTATATTTAATAATAAACAAGTTACCAGTTGAAATTCCCAAGTACTATTTTTTTTTTTTTTTGAGACAGGGTCTGGCTTTGTAGTTCAGGCTGGCTCTGAGCTCACTGTACAGCCCAGGCAAGCCTGGAACTCAGCAATCCTCCTGTCTCTGCCTCCCAAGTGCTGGGATTAAAGGCGTGAGCCACCACACCTAGCTCCAAGTACTATTTTTGAGAATAAAAGTTAGGATTGGGATAGGCTCCATATCCCAACTAAATATTAGTAATAATTATGAGGCACCAGCAAGCTAAATAACTAGTATCATTTTAAAAATAAAATAGTTAAAGCCTTCATTTACTGATTAGTTCAGCTGGATAGAAATTATGTAGTCCAGACTTCAGGATACAAGACCCCAAATCTTTACTCTGCGAAAGCAAATGGCACGAAAAGCATTATTGCTGGAGTCACTCAGCCAGGTCCGCAGCAGTTCTTGGTCTTACATGTGAGCATTGCTTGTTCGCCTTCAGCATTCGATACTTACCTATTTGATAAAGTGCCTGTGAGAGGCTCCTTCTTTGAGGAGAGGGTCTGGGGACACAAAGCGCAGACACAATGAGATTGACCAAAAGCTTGGGTAATAGTAACTTTATTGGGCTAGAAATGGGTTCGTATAGCAGTGAAACGGAGTCACGAGGACAGTAGGACAAACTTGGAAGAGGGGAAGAGGAACCCCGCTGTTTGTGAATGAAGTCACCGTTAACCATGACATCTGGAGGACACAGCTCTGCGTCTTAAGGAAGTAGCTTAGTGTGGAGGGCGTGTGACAGCAGGACATAGTTATCTAGGGGACAGGAACTAGCAAAGTAGCCAAGGACAAAGACGGCATCATGTCGCCCTCAGGCGCTGGTGGTCTGGGAGCTCACGGGCGCCTCCGTTCCCCTGCGCCTGGAGTGATCCGGCTGTCCCGGGTCTGAGGCTCGGCGTGCGGGTCGTAGGCCCCTGGCTCCCTCCTCGGGTGCCAGCACGATAGGCTGGCTTTCAGAACCCGTCAGTCCTCTGTTTCAGCTGCAGTCGCTCTCCCGATCAGCTGTCTAATGGAGAAACCTAATGAATGGTTTTACGAAGTCTATTTCTCTGTCGGGGACGGACTCTGCTTTCTGGTTGAAAACGCGGGGGCCCCCAGTTTGGAAGTAGAGTCATGCTTTCCATGAGGGTAGAGGAGCAGGGTTTTGCACCCAGGAAAGCAGGCTTTAAGACAGGAACAGGAGAATTAGAGCTGTAAAAGTGGAAGTAAACGTACAATACCTTTTTTACATCTACTAAAATAACAACACTCATTCGTCATGAACAAATAGTTCTCAATTCAGACTTGCAGATGATCCAGTCAGAGTAATACTCACAGTTTTGCTAAAACTGTCCTATGCATTTCTGAAATTATTTGGGGTAACAAACTGGAAGTACATTATGAGATCTTAAAAGTGTACATTTTGATTAAATAATTCTTCTATTTGGAGTTTATCCAAAGGAAGTAATTTGATGGGAACAAAATGATACCTGACCCACACGTCCTAGAATGAGCTAAAATAGCATTAAAAGGAAAGCTAATTAAATGTACATCCTTAGGGGACTTGAATAAAAAAAGGGAAGAAATTCAGTTGCACGTGGGCTGCAGGGCCCTGTCAGGTAACATGAGAATCCCTCTGGTTCGTGTGTTTGGTCAGACCCGATTGAAACATCTCCCGGTTCTTCCTGAGCCTCGCCTGCCCTGGTGCCGAGCGCCACGCAACAAGCCCCGAGTCCTGTTGACAGTTTTCTTCACCATCTGTGAGCGCAGGGAGTTTTGCTTACTTCCTTTGCTTGTATTTCTCTGCCTTGAGTGGTTTCTGGCGCATCACCGGCATGAAATAAGCATTCATTGGAAAGCTATACAGTGTGGACTTTTTAGTAGCCTGGTTTTGATTGGTTCTGTTTCTGTTTTGGACTCAGCCTTTCATTTGTTTGTCCCCTCCGCGAATATTGACTAAGTCCTGTTCTGAATCCGACCCGACAGAGTGTGCGGCTTCCCGGACGGAACTCCGCAGTCCCGACCCTGCCGTGCCCGAGGTCAGGGTCTGACGGCAGAGGCGGCGGCGGCACGGGGCCTGCGGGCTTGGGCCCCAGAGAGGGAGGGGGAATTTCTCTTCCACAGCTGGAGTAGTTGAAGGGCCTGCCGCGCGCGCGTGCGTGCATGTGTGCGTGCGTGTGTGCGTG
>PVIC010038946.1:0-17359 GCA_004025085.1 Thryonomys swinderianus
TAGTTCAGGCTGGCCCTGAGCTCACTATGGTGCCCAGGCAAGCCACCGCGAACTCAGCAATCCTCCTGTCTCTGTCCTCCCGAGTGCTGGGATTACAGGCGTGAGCCACCACGCCTGGCACTGTGGTATGCGGTGTTGATTGTTGGTGGGCGTGTCTCCACACCCAGCATTATATGTGGTTACCGGGGATCGAACTCAGGTCCTTGAGCTTGCGAGGCAGGCACCGGAACCACTGAGCTAACCCTCTGGCCCCCGCCAAGTTATTTTTTAAAACATATAGCAAGTAATGACATAGCATTATTTTTCTTTTTTTGCTCCTTTTTTTGTTCACTTTGGGTGCGTTTGTTTGTTTTGAGACAGGGTCTCCCTGTATAGTTCAGGCTGCCCTGGAACCCACTATGTAGCCCAGGCTGGCTTCATACTCTGGGGGATCCTCCTGCCTCAGCTTCCTGAGTGCTAGGATGACAGGTATACACCACCACATGTGGCATCTGATCCCTTCTGAAAGTTGGGGAAAGAAAAACTGCTGAGAAGCGATCAATTCCTCCCTGAAGCATTCAGTATATTCGAGCTGTGTGAGTTCTCTCCAAGTAGAATCCACGTCCTTCTTTTTAGGGTCATGATTGGGGTGACGGTTGCTCTCAGCGCTTGCATTATTTTTGGTTGTCTCACACCTCGGGCCTTTCAACGCAAACCCCCAGAGAGCGTCTGATTTTGAGACCCGCGAGGCGGCCTTTCCCCACAGCCCGGCGTATGAAGGGTGAGGGCAGGAGGGCAGCAGGAGGCCCCGCAGCAGCTCCCCTCGCTGAGAGCCTGCCGGTGGCCGCTGTTTGTTTTACCATCTCGCCCTCCCTCTAACAATCCCTTCAGAGTCAGGCACTTTAAAATAAGGTCCTCAGAGACGCGGCCCCAGCTGGAGAGTCCCCAGGAGAGGGGATGTTAATTTTGTTGACAAATTTCCGCGTTCCTCGGGCGGTGGGGGTCTTCATTTCTTTGAGCAAACCTCCAGGCCTGAGCAGCGCGGTCCCTGCGCCCCCAGGAGCCGGGTCGTGGGCGCCTCTGCGGTCCCAGCACAGTCTTGTGTCCAGGAACTAAAGGGCCCCTCAGTCTGGGTCGTGCTGTATTTGTGTATATTTTTAAAAAATGATCATCGCTTCTCTGGCTGGGGCGGGCCCCGCGTTTCAGGCGAGGTGTTGCCATAGAGATGTCGTCTGATCCATCTCTACTGCTACCCCTTGAAAGGGGGCCCTGAATAGCCGCTGAGGTAGGTAAATGTATGCAGTGACATTGATCGCATGATTCCATTCTGCAGAATTCCGGCGCCGTTTGTTTCCGCGCTTGTCTGAGGCCCGGGACACGGTGTTGGGTTTTGTCGCACGTGCGCGCCTCACAGGCCCGCAGTTAATGCAGGCCTTGTTCGGAGCCACCGGAGCAGAAAGTCCTCTGCTGCCGGGGACAAAAGCTGCGCAGGCCACCGCGGAGGCCGCTTTGGGAAGGCCGTGGCTCCGGGGCTCCCAAAGGAAACAGGAGCCGCCTCGGAACACGCAGGGCGCCGCCCCGCGACGCGCCGTCCGCACATCTGGCCGCCCCGGGGCCGCAGCGTGCCGGGCCGAGCTCTGTCCAAGGGCACTTTCCAGCCCTGACGGAGAAGTCACCTCCGAGACCCGCGCTGCTTTCTCTCCAGTGCGCGGCTCCGGGAAACAGTCCGAGCGGTGCAGGCCTGGCGCTAAAACCCGGCGGCACCCATGTCCTCTTCGCGTCCTGGGAAGAAGGAGAAGGAAGGGAAAGGAAGCTGGAAGGGGACTGTGTGAGCAACCCCGACGGGCTCTGGCACTTGCAAGGTGACCCGAGGTGCACTTGGTAAACACAGGGTTAGAGCCCGGCATCTGCTAGAAACTTCCAGAAATACTTTTCCACCTACTCTGCACCACCCTGTGACACAGGGCCGAATCAGTCCTGTATCCGTCCCGGCACAGCGGCTCTGCCCCCCACCCTGCCTGTCCCGGCCTCTGCCAGTGGCTGCTCTGGGCAGGGTTTGCGGCCATCAGCCGTTGCCTCCTGTGAGGCACAGTGGCTTGTGTGGGGGTGGGGCCGCAGAGGCTGTCCTCGCCTCCCAGAACTTCGGTGGGTGAGGAGCTTTGTTGCTTTTCCGTTTGTTTGGTTTCTTTCATTTTTGTTTTGAGACAAGAGTCTACCCTATGTAGTCAAACTCACTAAGTAGCCTCAGCTTTGTGGCATTCCTCCTGCCTCAGCCTCTCCAGTGCTGGGATTATGGGCATGGACCACCACACCTGGTTTGATGGTGCGTGGATCTGGGCCCAGGGAGCTCGAATGTTTGTTCATACATGCATTTACCCACTCGGCCTCATTCATCTGTACAATCCACGCAGGCTCGGGGCAGGGCAGGAGCCAGGCAAGGGTCCTGTGCGAAGGGTGCAGAAACCAGAGAGACATGAGCCCATTTCCCGTAAACTCAGCCACATAAAATAGTACCTGAAAAAACAGGGACATCTCGGATCCCGTGTAGCAGGAATTACTGCTAAACCCGCTGCCCAGGGGTGCACAGCAGCCCTCAGGGATCGCAAACCAGGAAGCGGGGGCGTGACGTGGACCCTACTCTGTGGCCGAGGTTTCACTGGGAGGATCCCCGAGTCCTCCGCCGGCCTCCGGGTGGCCCAGGAGCCACTCGGTTCGGCTAACGGAGCCGCCGGACAGTGGTCTGGCACATGGGCTCACGTGGGCAGGGCAGAGTCTCTAGAGACAGGGACGAGGCCGTGTGTGCCTGACAGCTGTCCAGTGGCTTTTGCAGGTGTCCCACTGCGTGGGGCCGGCGAGATGACCTCCCTCTCGCTGTGCTGTGGGAGTCCGGAAGCCTGCAGGCCCAGGCCCACAGGCTCCTCTGTGATAGCGCAAGAGCCTTGAGGGTGATCAGGCTCTGGCCCTCAGGCCTGCTGGCCCAGGTGCGGGTGATGAGCTGAGCGCTGGGTCTTGTGGCCAGGTTAGAGGGCGCCCTCCTGGTGCAGGTGACTGAGTAGCATGTCACCACCGGCCTGTGTGATGCCCAGGTTAGCCCCCGAGTCCAGGAGGGGACGGAGCGGCTGGCCTCGCAGTGCAGAGCAGAGCTCCCTGGTCTACACACGGGACACGAGTTGGGAAGACACAGCCTGCAAGTTCTCCGAGACCCCACCGCATGGCGTTGACTGGGGAGCTGGGGTTTTCCGGGGCCAGGCTCTGTCTGGTCTGTACTTCATTCAGCACAGACAAAGGCAGACGGTTCACAGAGACCGCCAGGGTGACACAGGGGGCTGGGGAAAGAGGGGGCTTTTGGTCAGGCCTGGTGGTGCCCACCTACTGGTCACACCAGCTGGGGGGCAGAGGCGGGAGGATCCCAAGTTACACCCAGCCTGGGGCAAGCCCGCAACTTCACAAGATAATGTTTCAAGGCAAAAAATGAGCAAAGGGCTGAGATGTTCCGTGGCAAGGAGTGAACAGCCCGTGTTTGGGAGGAGCGGAGGCACCCCACCTGCAGGGATCCTCTTGGGTAACGGACTGGAGGGAAGGAGACAAGTTAGGCTGGTGCAGGTGCCAGGCAGCAGCGGGTTGAAGGCGTGCTCCAGCCGAGGCCCTGGGCCAGAAGGACAGCATCTTTTACAGGGCTCCGACCCTCTGCTGTCCAGGAGCTGCCTGGGGCGTGGGCGTGACAGCGGAACCTCTCAGTTCCCTGGGGGCCCAATCTGCATCTTAACCTTCTGGCCAGGTGTCCCCCTGGGGTTCAGGGGCTCCCCTGGGCTGAGAGCTATTAGGGAAACAAAGGGGAGCCCTTTTAATTAGGTTCTTTGGTTCCCGAAGGGCTGGTGGGGGGAGGGGCCAAAGCCCAGCTGTTCTGGTGATTAGCTACAGCAAGGAAGCTGAGAAGGTCTGAGTGTGTTTAAACCTCCAAAGCCATGACCAAAATGCCCAGCAGCTGGCCCTCTTGTCTCTATGCACTTGCAGCGCCAGGCACCGCCTGAGCTGATGGGGACTGGGGGTTAGTGCCCCTTTGCTCTCTGGGACATTCACCTGCCCCTCTCCATGGAAGGCCAGGCCTGGCAAGGAGAGGAGGGTGCTCACCAGTCCTAACGAAGTTAGCTCAGTCATGTCGGCTCAGGGCACCACCTAACCAAGCTCCTTTTGACCAAGTGCCCGTTCTATACCCAGTGGCACAAGGGGGCCAAACCTGGGCAGAAAACAGCAGAGCCACCTCCAGCAGGCCTAAGACTTCCAGCAGGAACTATAGCAAAACCCATGCCCAATTTTCTGTAATATCTAAATACGTATCTTTAAAAAGAAGGGGGAAGGAGTGTGGTGACGCACATCTGTAATCCGAGCACTTGGGAAGCTGAGGCAGGAGAATCCCTGTGAGTCTGAGGTCAGCCTGGGCTACAGAGTGTGTTCAAGGCCAGCATGAACTATGTAGAGAGACCCTGTCTCAAAAAGAGGAAAAAAAAAAAAAGGAGAGGGGACACAACATCTGTATGCCCAGCAAACTCAAGTGTAAAATGACTTCCTTCATCCCAGAAATCTCTGTTTTGAAGATTTTGGCAAAAACCAGGTGCCCCTAGGAGGGGAAAGAAAAGGATAAAGGAGGACAGAGTCTTCGCCTTTCACAGGCAAGAGCACCCTCCAGGCCAGCCCTGGCCCCCAGAGGGAGGTCGGGAGCCCCTCTCTCAGCCCAGGCTGCACTGTTTTTCTATCTAGGAAAGACGGCTTTGCAGAAAGCGTTTGCAACAAATTGTGCCATTCGAGAGGAGACAGAGAGCACAGAAGCTATCAAGCTGGAAGTGCCTTGCTAATTAATGGTTGATCATCTATCCTTTTATGATTCTTGACCCCAGAAGAAAAATTTATTAGTACTTTTAGGTTTTGCACAGTCGTGCTAATGAGGCGTGTAATGCACTAATTTAGTGCCTTGTTAGCATACGCAGGGCCTCCCAGTCCGCTCCATCCCCACAGAGGGACAACTCTCCTAGGGCTGCGAGGGATGCACCTAGGACAGGCTGAGGCCTGAGGCCTGATGCCTGTGCCTCCCCGACACTGGGGGCTCAGACGCTGGACCTCCGTGTCCTTGAGAACACTTGTGTCCTCAAGTCTCCAAGCAGCCATGCACCCCTCTGCCCCTAGTTCCACTCTTCAGGAGGCTCAGTCTGCGTTATTCTTTCTCAGCATCTCCATCCTCAAAGCCAAGGAGGGAATCTCTGTGGAGACAGGGGGAGACTGGAACCCTTGGTGGTTCTGGTTATATTTAATACTGGCATTTGGGCCCGGACGCTTACCTAGTATAGATGCCAGCTTAGGAAGTGCCCAGTTGGCTGCAGAGGTATCGAAGACCCTGAAGCTGCTCCTGGTTGGGTGGCTCAGGGCCTGGGAGACTCCTGCTGGGCAGGGGGCCGGCCTGCAGAGGGAGCTGCAGAGGCCCTGGGCCTTGCGGCCACTGCCTTCCCACATGGCACAGAGTCTGTAAACCTTTAGGCCCACAGTCTCTTTTGGTTTTGACATCCTAGCAGCGCCTGGCACACTGGGGAAGCCAGAGACATGCTGGGTGACTTGGCCACAGTAAGGGCCCATATAACCCTTAGATGACCCATGTCTTTCGGAAATTATCTCAAGAAAATAATTAGATAACTGCAAAAAATAGGGTAATTTTGAGACCATAGGGATTGGCTAAAATATATATAGTCTGTCACTATGAGGATATTTTCTGAAGCCATTAAAAACAACAGAGTAGATTATAGAAATATTTTACCTCTAGAAAGAGGCTCATGGTAATCTGTGATATAAAACTGCGGGAGCCCGTGCCTTATAATCCCAGTTACTCAGGAGGCTGAGGCAGAAGGGTTCCAAGTTCTAAGCCAGCAAGACCTTATTTTAAAACAAAAACATAAAAGTACTGGAGGTACTTTTTTAATAAAAGTACTGGAGGTATTTCAGAGCTGCACAGATTCAATCCGCAGTACTGGAGAAAAAAAAATCATGATTTCTAAACAACTATTATCCTGTCACAAGATAATACATAAAATGTTTATAAAATATAATGTAAATGTAAAAAAATTGTGTCTAGAAAAAAGTCTGGAAGACTCCACACCAGAACATCCATACATATCTGCAGGTGGTAAGATTCTGGGAGGTTTTTTTTTTTTTTTTGAGACAAGGTCTCGCTTTGTAGTTCAGGCTGGCCCTGAGTTCACTATGGAGCCCAGGCAAACCTCTAACTCAGCAGTCCTCCTGTCTCTGCCTCCCTAGTGCTCCTACCTGTAATCTTATTACAGGTGTGAGCCACCACACCCAGCATCTAGGAGGTATTTTTTCTTCAGTTTTCTGTATTTCTAGTATTCACTTGCAACGAATACACATCACTCTTAGATTAATAAAAATTACAAAAATTAAGAAATACATCATTGTCTAACTTTTCACATACATGAGTTGACAGCGATTGACTATAACCTTGAAAGATGAGGCCCGGCTGACTTCAGGCTGGAGCTTCTTAATAAAACCTCTGGGCAACCAAAACCGTTTGACCCAGTCACAGCTGCCCGGGGTGACTTGGTTTTGTTCAGGATGAAGGAACAAGAGGCAGGGCTGCCATGGAAGTCCGGCCTTGCCTGATCTGTGTCTCGCTTGAGGCTGCAGACGCCGGTCTCACAGAGGACCTGAAGACAAGCCCGGGCGGCCCCGCGCTGTGCAGACAGGAAGGACCTGGCTCCGAGCGGCTCCCAGCAAGGCAGCACCAGGCCCCCGGGAGGACTGTGTCTCTCCTGGGCCCCGCGGGGAGGATGTCTTTCCTGCAGCTCTCCCAGGGCGGTGATGGGAAGGGTTAGGGTTCCTTTCTCCTCCAGAGAGGCCCCTGGCTAGGGGAGATGTCTTCCCTGAAGACAGACTCCACACAGGGCCAACTGCTCCTGTCCCCCGAGGCCCGTGAAGAGCAGGGCACCCAGCACAGCTGCCCCAGGACACCAGGGACGTGGACTGTGTTCTGTTAAGAATCCCAATGACAGTCACAAGTTTATTCCTCAGAATACCTTGCTCTGCTGGGTTATTGGACCCTAAAGAAGGACAGCAGTGATTGGAAATGTCCAACTGCCGGATGTGAGGACCACTGCCGGCCAGATTTGGAAAGCCCATGGGGCGGCAGCGCCGGAGGACCCCTCCCTCTTGGGGGCCATGCGGGGACTTGGAGGGGGCGTCCGGAGTGAGGAGAGGCCTGGAGGAGGCAGCGTGCAAGAAGTGGCACTTGCAAAAAACTCAAAGGCATTCGCCATTTAAAGCAGGGGAAAGGGGATTAGAGCACAGGCAGAAGTGACGAGCGACAGGAGGGCGCGGGACGCAGCCTCCGCTGTCTGCACGGAAGTAGGAGGGGTGTGCTGGGGAGTGGGACCCGGGACCCAGATGTCCGGCAAGGCCAGAGCAGAGCTGTCCTTTTAGAGAGACGAAGTCACTGCTGAAACCAGAGACCCGTGCCCACCTCCTTGCAAGAGTTGGGGTGAGGCACCCCATTTTCTCATCCTCCCGAGGTTCGAGCTGGGCATCCCAACATCCTGAGCAGGAAGCCCAAGGAAGTATGTGCCATGTTAGCGCAGTGAGTGGCCTGGGTGATTTCGAGTCTGGCACCACAAAGCCATGTCTTCCAGCCAAGGGAACGTTGGGCATAATGAATCTCTCCAGATCCACGGGCGGGGAGGGCTGCGGGAATCCAAGGAGGGGTCAGGTGGAGGGGAGAGCCCAGGGCTTCTCCAGCGCAGGTGCAAGGCTTGGGTGTCGGCCTCGCAGTGGAAGGACGCGGGGTGACGTCATGGGGTCTCTTTGTTGCTCTTCGCTGCTCTCGCTGCGTGGACCAAGCGAGGACGGGTGACACCTCCTGGCTGCGCCTGGGCTCCTGGGAGCTCCTGCTCTGGGCCCTGCTGTGCGGCTCCCTGGCCCGGGGCGAACGTGGTCGCACAGCCTCGCTCCTCTCCCACACCTGGCCTGCCAGGGCTGCGGGGGCTGAAGAGAGGACATTGGGAGCATCCCTGGGCTGCTGCCGCCTCCGCCTCCCCTTCTTCTTTCTCCTCCTCCTCTTCTTCTTCTCCTTCTCTGCCTCCTTCTCCTCCTTCTTTTTTTTTTTTTTTTTTCTTTTTGAGACAGGGTCTCGCTTTGTAGTTCAGGCTGGCCCTGAGCTCACTATGGTGCCCAGGCAAGCCTCAAACTCAGCAATCCTCTTGCCTCTGCCTCCCGAGTGCTGGGATGACAGGCGTGAACCACCACGTCCGGCACTGTGGTATGCGGTGTCGATTGTCGGTGGGCGTGTCTCCACGCCCAGCATTATATGTGGTTACCGGGGATCGAACTCAGGACCTTGCGCTTTCGAGGCCGGCGCCGGAACCACTGAGCTCACCCTCTGGCCCTTCTCTTCCTTCTTCATCTCCCTCTCCTCCTCCCCTCTCCTCCCCCTCTTCCTCCTCTCCTCCTCCTTCTTTGGCCTTTTTTGCTCTGGGGACCCAGAAGCAATGGCAGAAGACACTACATCCTACTAATTGCTTCAGACACCGACAGCCCAGCTTGCAGGCAGTCACCATGTGCAAATCCCTCTCTCTTCCCCTTTTCTTTTTTTACTTTTTTGGTTTGTTTGTTTTGTTTTGTTTTTCTGTTTCAGACAGGGTCTGGTTATGTAGTTCAGGCTGGCTCTGAACTCACTATGCAGCCCAGAATGGCCTTGAACTCTCAGCAGTCCTCCTGCCTCAGCCTCCCAAATGCTGGCATGACAGGCGTGCACTGCTGCACTCGCTCTCTTCATTTCCATCAGGAGTCTGATAACCTTTGACCGTCCTCCTGTCTGGGAGGTCTGAGGCTGGCCTGGTTCCTGCCACGGGCAAATCCGTGTGTCCTCATCCGCCTTCCGGAGCGGGCTGCCGGCCTCCGTCAGCAGGTGGCGCCCGGAGCTCTCAGAGCACAGAGAAGCCTGCGGCGCAGGCCTGAACCTCTGGCCGCCTCACTCCCACCCTGGGAATGGGATCTTTTGGGAGCCTCTGTGGGAGGACTGCCAAGGCCTTAAATTTACTACTTGAAGCTCAGGTAAGTCTCCCCAGAGGGAGCGAAGAGGAAGGGGGCAGAGTCTCCGGGGGCGTCTGCTCAGGCCCAGGACAGCGCCAGCTCTGGCAGCCTGCCTGCTCACTGCGTCCTCACCCCACCCTTGGGGCGTCTGAGCAGGGTGGGTCAGCTTGGACGGTTTGGAAGCGCTTTCGCTGGAGTGGAGACACAGACGAGCCCGGAAGGACTTCCAAACCCTGTCACTCCCGCTCCCAATCTCCAGCGCAGGCTCATTTTCAATGCCAGTGTCAGCCTCACCTACAGCGTGACCCCACCCCTGGCCTCATGTCTCGTGCCAGAATAAATCACAAATCCCCCTTTTTAGCTGGGCACGGTGGCCTGTCATCAAACTACTTAGTGAGACCCTGTTTCACAAAAAGAAAAAAAAAAAAACACCTTTACAAATATTTTATTCTGGAATTTTCCAAACCTACTCCAAAGGACAGTATGAGTAATAAACCCTCTTGTATTTATCACGAGCTTCAATAATTACAACAATCAGTGTTGTGCTAAATTATTCATATATTCCTCAGCTTCTTTTCTGGGATATTTTCCAGCAAATCCCAGGCCTCCTATCATCTTACTCCAAAACACTTAGGAATTTCTCCCCCAGGGTGCATAAAAGCAGCCTAGACATCAGCCTGCATCTACCTGATAATGTCTGTTTTGTCTCCATTACCCTATCTCCCGCTCAGATCGGTTTGCCTTCCTCGATGCCACGCAACTCCCTCTGGCACCTGCCACACACACGCGCACACACACACACACACACACACACACACACACACTGTGCCACTGGCTGCCTCCTGCCTAGGAGGGAGCACAGGGTCCGACCCACAGACCTAGGAATCTCATGGACTCAGGACGGCACCTACTCTGAAGTCCTCCAAGCACCACTCCGCTCATTCATCCTCAGAAGACATCTCTGTTGGTCACCTGGAGGCCTCAGGGAAAATCTCTCCAGCTGGGACAGGGAGATCGGGAAGAAAACTCTTCTTGGACTGGTCACAAGACCCACATCCTTTCCTCCAAGACAGATAAGGGACCGGCACAGACAGCCGTGCACCATCACCGCCATCTCGAGACAGGGAATGCAAAAAATGCGGCGGTGCCAGCCGCAGAGGCCTGGACGCCCTCCTAGTTGATTCTTCCTTCCGGAGAGCCGCTGGAGGAGGGACCAGGACCTCGCAGAACAACCTTGCTGGACAGACGACCCTGGAGAGCACTGCGGGTGCTTCCGACCAGGCTCCCTTCAGAAACTGCCCACCTATACCTGTGACTCCAGGGTTTCCCCTGCCTTATCTCCCAGCAGGTTACCTTTTCCTGTTTTAACGTTTGGTTCTTGGATCCATTTTGATTTTAGTCTCGTACCTGCTGAGGGATGTGACTAGATCCAATCTACACATGGAAAGCCGGTTTTCCCAGCACCATGTATTGAAGAGGCTGTCTTTCCCCCGGGCTATGTTTTGAGCCCCTTCGCCCAAGTTAGAACTGTTGCTTTAAAGAAAGGCTCATGTGAGTTCTGTGTAGGAAAATGGCCGCACCCTGAGAGCGTAACATTCACTGAAATAAATCAGACACAGAAGTTTAAACGTCGAATGATTTCTCGTAGAGTAGAAACTCAAGTTGAGAAAATCAAATTATAAATAAAGAGCAAAATAAAAGCCAGATAATAGAAAACAGGGAACTATATCTCGGAAGGAAATTAAGAGATGGAAGCGGAAGGAAGAGAAGAGGATGAGAAAAGAATTAAGATGTGTTTTGTGCGTGCACCAACCTACCCGAGGAACGTGAACATTACGTAATGCAAGCACTAGTAAAACTAAACGTGAAAACAGAGCCCATCTCGAGAGAGGCTGTGTCCTTGAACACTTCCGTCCACGTGGGACAGTCCCATCCTGTCCTCCCTGAAGCCCAGGCCTCTTTGCCTCACTCACCCCAGGCTGAGTCCACCCTGGTTGAGAGAAAAGTAGCTATGGTGGAGGGAGAGGCTCACAGTGTCTGCAAAGCGCTTGTTAGCTGCCGGACATCCCGCCCACCTTGTGCTGTGAACTGAGGACCCTGGGGCTGTGCTGCTGTAGACGTCGGGATCCCTGAGCTGCAGGTGAGGACAGGGACTTGGGCCAGGCCCTCAGCACACACAGTCCCACAGGCGCCCCCACCCGGCCCATCTGGGGCCCAGACAGGGACAGGAGCCCCCTTGCTAGGGTGTCAGCCAGCAAGTGCCATCACTTCATCTTCTGCCTGAAGAGATAGTGTACACAAGGGACCCCTGCACCTGCACTGGCCTTGGGCCTGGGGGGCACCCTGAGGTTTGGGGTCACAGAACCCCAGCGGGGCTGCGGAGACGGCGGGAAGAGCACTCCGGCACGCTCTGGAGCTCTCCTGCACCCGGCCTCCGGGCCACCAGCCTGGACGCTTGGCCCAGGTGCCTTGTGGTGCTTGGGTTTTGTTTTTCGTTTTGGTTCGTTTTGGCACTGTGGCGACTAACCCAGCACGTGCTAGAAACCCACATGCCCAGCCCAGCCTTGAACTTATGACCATCCTGCCTCATACCATGTTTTTAATTACATTTATCCTTCTGTGAGCAGTTTGACGTTGAGAAGGTACTGAAATTTCAGGGTTAGGGTTGCCAATCTTTCTTTAAACTCAACATATATATCCTCGCGTTCGATATAGGCTCTAGCTTCACCCTCCTGGTCGCCCTGCCTTGGCCCAAACCTGAGCTCCGTCCCGTGCATCCCGGACAAAGCCACGACACGCTCAGCCGGCGCTGACTACACAGGCCCCCGGGCAGGTGTCACAAGCTGACTCAGGCCTGGTCTTGTTTATGTTGCCCGCCCCATTTTTCAGGAAGTGGCGACTCTTGTGAGGATCTGGGGGGGATGCACCCCTCACTTTATATCCAGAGGTGGGAATGATTTGTTCCCACTCCGGCACCCTTTTCGGCCCTTCTGTGTGCTGTGGAGGTTTTGCAGCCGAGCCTCTGAGGAAAGAGACTTGGCCGGGCGTTCTTAGGCCGCAGTCCCATCTCCCAGCGGTGTCGGGGGGAGTCACACGTTCAGGTCAGTAGACGCCGGCCGCGCGCGCCTCCCAGAGGGTGGAACACACGCCAGTCATTTTTAACCCGCCTGTCCTCCCACTGCTGCAGCTGCAAAGCAGTGATAATTCAACTTGCTCTGAGGTCCTTAAGTGCTCTGAGGTATTAAAGATCTAGCATGAAATAGTACAAAAATACATTTAAAACTACCAACCTGCAAAGTGCTCCAGTGACAGCGTGTCTCTGCCGACGTGTATTATGAGAAATGGGCGAGTGGGTCTCTGGAGGACCTTCTGCCGAGCCGGGCAGTCTCGGGACCGGCTATGATCTATGTGCAATCGCCAAATTATACCGGAGAAAAGATCTCCAACCGACAGGGCCTCAGAGCGTGCGTGATAAATGGTTCTGAACAAATTGAAGCTGATGACTCCTCTCTCTCGTGCTCTACAGGGCTGGTGTCTGCTTTTAAGTCTGGTGCATTCCTGGAAACCCCCTCATCAAGGGAAACCCTACTCTGCTTCCAGGGCTGAGAGTCTCTCTCGGCAAACGCGCTCGGTCTCCTGAGAGAAGCGAATGGATGAAAGTGACGGGAAGGAGGAGTGGGTGTTTTCACTTGACCGGCAGAAGCTGGAGGCCGCTTGAAATGAAGCTCTCTAAAGAGGAAGCGGCTCAGTGCAACGAATGATTAGTATAGTTATTGAATTAGGCGAGGGGCCACTGAAATAATTTTTTTTAAGTGGACACTGGAACTCATAGCGCCCAGGCAGCCCAGGAAGTTTGGGAAATGGTCCTCAACAGAGCTCAGTGAGCTGACCGGAAGTTCGGCCAGCCCGTCCCCGGCCTCCTCCGCCCAGCGCACCTCCGTGCGAGGAGAGGAGCCGATGCGGCACGTGCCCTGCCGGCTGCGGTTTCTGTCATGGAGAAGTGGCCTCCAGCAGGCCCAGGAGGAGGGACAGAAAGAGCAAGAGAAAAGCCTCTTCCCTCGGAGGAAGAAACTACAGTCACTGAGCAGAGCCGGGCTGGGGTCAAACGGAAGGACAAGCCTCCACTCCCTGCCCGGAGGGCCAGGAGCTCCGGGAGCAGCAGAGCCGCAGACGGTTCGCTGGGAACTGAGCAGCCAAGCCGCCTGATCCCATGTCTGCACTCTGATCAGTTGACTGACTGACCGATTGATAAGTGTGCTCGTTTATCTTGCGATACTGGAACTGCACTCAGGCCCTTTACACTGAGCTAAATGAACACCCAGCCTTGTCTTTATTTTCTGT
The DNA here is from genome assembly GCA_004025085.1 of Thryonomys swinderianus. NCBI lineage: Eukaryota > Metazoa > Chordata > Mammalia > Rodentia > Thryonomyidae > Thryonomys > Thryonomys swinderianus. The sequence continues at coordinate 13,405 of PVIC010038946.1, forward strand.
CTCAAGACAGAGTCTTGAAAAGTTGCCCAGATTAATCTCCAACTCGCTACCCTCCTGCTTCAGCCTCCTAGCGTGCTGGGATTACAGGCAGGCACCTCTGGGTTTACATCTACAGTTTTAAATATCAAATTAAAACATTCAAGGGTTCACTCCTTGAGCTGCTGTGTGGTTTTGGCTCCCAGTAGAACAAATAAAGAGAAAGGCCTGAACTCTTCGCCTGGAATGGGGCCTGCTGGGAGGAGTTGCTCCCTGGCCCCAGATCTGGCAAGGAACACCAGGTGGGCGTGTTTGGAGTTGGCCCTGGAGCCTCGTAGGTGAGCTGGCACGGGGAAGGTACCCACGAGCCCAGCTCGGAGGCGCTTCCTGGCACCCTTTCCCGCAGAGTGAGCTGGCCGATACCATCTGCCCGCCAAGCTGGCAGGCGCCAGGCTTGTGCGAGGTGCTGAGAGTTCCGGATCAGCTGAGTGGCACACAGGAGCTGTCTCGTGCCCACGGCGCTGCGCCCTCTCCCGGAAGCCTGGGTGCTGAGGCGGAGTCTCCTCGTGCTGAGTCCATAGCCGTCCACCTGCCTGCCCGAGGGAGGAATCACTCCCGGTTGACTCAGAGCGGCCCCAGCCGCATTCCCACGGATCCGTCCTGCCAGTGTGGTGCCAGCGGGTGGGCCTCGCGGGGCCGACGGATGGGGTGGGCAGGTGCAGGCCAGCCCTCGCCCTTTGGGCCGGTTCAGCCTCTCCGGAGGGTTCTGCATGGCTGGCATTTAAGCAGCCTTCTCGGTCTGCAAGGCTAACATCGAGCTCTGGGCGGCTGGTGACTCTGGACGCAGCCCACCTGCTCATGCCTTTCTGGAGGAGCAGATAAGCCCCAGAGTGGGCAGAGTCACTGTGACCCGGATTCTGTTCCCGGAGCCAGAGCTCCTAACTGACACGGGCTGAGGGGGTGGAAACGAGCTCCCGCCGCAGAGACTCACGGGCACTGGGTGGTGGTGCCGATAAGACCAGGATGAGCAACCAGGGGCTTCAGGCTCCCACACATGGCCACCTGCCAAGCTGATCAGAGAATATGACACAGGGTCGACTTACCCAACAATCCTGCCCGGCGGAGGACTTGAGGGGCATTCATGGCAATGTTTGATCACCCTGTTGACCAACCACGTATGGCAATCTCTGTCAAATAAAAACATCACAGCGCGAACTCAGTCACCTTGTTCACCGATCTGACACCTACAGGACTCTGGCTCCTCCCCAGAGTCAAGAAAACCCCGAAAGGGAAATGTTTTGAATTGATTCAGGCCACGGAGGCAGCCAGGACACTCAGGAAACTTCAGAACTGCTATAGAAAGCAGCCAGCACGGAGGGATCACTGTGTCAGACTGGGGTGTGGGGGGGGATTTGGAGAGGAATTAATAAAAATGTGTCTTTCATGTAATAAGTTTTTGATATTTAAACCTTCGCTGCAGTTTTGGGCCCCCTGAGTACACTGAGATGTGAACGTACCCGCAGGCTCTCGGTGCACTCCGTGGGGCATTCTACACCTGGTGCCACCCTCTGCCAGGCCTCCATAGTCCTCAGGGAGGAGATGGATGGGTATGCAGTGCTGTCGTGGTCTCCTGAGCCCCCTCTCCGTCATCTGATCCAACCCCTTCAGTGGTTTCATCCAGAGCCTTAAAACGTTAGGCTTGAGCTGGGCATGGTGGTGCACAGCTGTAATCCCAGCACTCTGGGAGGCTGAAGCAGGAGAACTGCAAGTTCAAGGCCAGCCTGGGCAATTTAGCAGGCTTTGTATCTAAATAAGAAAAGCAGCAAGAGGGGGGTGTGAAGGGCCTGGGTTCAGCCTCTAGTGCCACAAGATACAACATACTCAGATATGCCTAAGGGAGAGAAATTCTCCATAAATTAGGGGTCATGCTTCCAGAATCAGAGGCTCTGCAGAGAGGACTTGGGGTACCAGGGAGTGGTTGGCTTCCTGGGCAGCGGCCTCATTGGCAACCAGCAACCTTGGGCCCATAGGGGGCGCTAAGGAACCATAGGATCGGGTCTCCTCCAAACTGCGGTTGCTGCTCAGACCTCCAGCCACCCAGGCACGGGAGGAAGGAAGGAGGGGGCTGGGGCCTCAGCCAAGGGCTGGGCTCTAATGGATGGGAACGAAATCCTCTTGTCCTCATCTGCTCAGAGATCCAAACTGCAGAGCATCTGACTTGGAAGCCGTTCCGAGCACAATGTCCCCGTCCAGGTCTCCAGCGTCATGAGAGCTGGACACTTCTGTCCCTGGATTCTCAACAAGAAGGGGCCTTGGACACCAGCCAGTCCTCAGGGCAGATGAGAGGCCTGCGAAAGAGAGCTGGGTCTCGGGCAGTGTGGACCGTGACCACCAGCAGCAGCGGCGGTGCGGAGTCAGGACAAGGACCCTCGCCTTGCAGCTGCCAGTCTGGGGCTCCTTCTACCACACCCGCAGCCCTGGCACGTTTGTTTTCTTTTCCGGCCCTGGGGGACCGTGGCTGGGCTGGGGGTCTGCTGTGAACTGGAGTCTGTTCAATTTCACCTCCCATTGCTCCTGCCAGCCCGCCAGCTCCGGCTGACAGAGGCAATTAGAACCAGACTGTCCCACAAGGCATTCCAGGGAGATCTCTTAAAATTCCACAGCAGCCGGAGGAGACTTGCCTCTTCCTGCAGGGATCATCTGGTGTGTAAATACCCAGCGGTGTAAGACATAAGGCTGGGGCAGCATGCGTGTGCATGCGTATACACACCTACTCACGAACACAGCACTCAATATGTATTTATGCACAGACAGAAAAACAAATATTGAACTGCAGCTGCCCCCCCACCTCCCAAAGGGAGAGATTAAGAGTTAACACCCCCCCCCAAAGGCCTAACTGCTGGCTTCCAGGGATGAGCACTGGGTGGGGGCTGGGAGGTGGGTAGGGGTGGGGGATGGGCAGTGCGAAGAGGGTACCTTCCTGGTTTCCTTCCAGCCCCTGCGGATAGCGTCCCTTGTCCTCAGCCCTGCATGCTAGGGGACACCAGTGGGTGTTTGGGACCAGCTTGGCTGACACACAATTAGAGGCTTCCAGCTAAAAGATGGCACCTCACTTTCTCTGTGGGGATGCTGAGCCTGTAAAAGATAAAGTGCAGGGTGAGAAAACTCTAACCCAGGACCCCAGACCCTGCTCCTTCAACAGCAGAAACTCTTTTTTTTTTTTTTTTTTTTTGGTATCGGGAATCTATCTCAGGGCCTCCTACTTGCCAGGCAGGCACCGTATCGCTAAGCTATATCCCCAGCCGCCAATGGCAGAAACTAAAGGCTGGGTCCCCTGTCACAAGCTGATGAGAAGCTGCTATTTCTCAAGGCTACTACTTCACATCTGTCACCAGGAAACCTGCGTTGGGCAGTGGCGTGCTGCTGGGCGAGGGAACCCAGAGAGCCTTAGAAGTCAGTGGAAGCAGGCGGAGGCGTGAGGCGGTAGGTGGGTGGGGAGCTGCCGCTCTCCTTCCTCAGAGGGAGCGCTTTCCTCCTGGGGTTCATAGCAGGCTGGAAGGGGACCCAGGGGCAGCCCGAGCCACTCACCTGTCTGGGGGCGGAGCCCACATCTCTCTGAAGCCAGGGCGTGTTCAAGGCCACCACATGCCCGCTTTTGGCTCTTCCCTTTGAGACTGGATGTAAAACTGGATCAACAATCTTAAAAATTAAATCAGCTCTGGGCCGGAGGGTTAGCTCAGTGGGTCCAGCGCCTGCCTCGCAAGCTCAAGGTCCTGAGTTCGATCCCCGGTAACCACATACAATGCTGGGCGTGCAGACTCACGCCCACCAGCAATCAATACCACACACCACAGTGCCGGGCGTGGTGGCTCACGCCTATAATCCCAGCACTCGGGAGGCAGAGGCAGGAGGATTGCTGAGTTCGAGGCTTGCCTGGGCTCCATAGTGAGCTCAGGGCCAGCCTGAACTACAAAGCGAG